>CAJNIZ010045266.1:8041-18278 GCA_905231905.1 Symbiodinium pilosum | reverse complement strand
TTCTGGATCCATTGCTTTTCAGGATTTAAGGTTGATACAGGGGTTATATAGGTGTAGGGTTTAGGGCTTAAAAAGGGATCATATAGGGGTGATAGAAAGGCCCCTAAATGTAATATACGGTTTAGGGATATGTGGGGGTTGATGTAAGCATCCTTCGGGGAAACGGTGTAAGGTTCCTGTAGGTCCAAAAGAACAAATACACGGGAAAATGTTGTCCATGATGGCCATTTTGGGACCAGGAACTTGGATCCACGACCACATGATTTTCTTGGACAACACCCCACCCCCTGCACTGAACACGAATCCGCGATACATAAACCATACCAAGTTCGTGCACAAGCGCGTTTCACCTAGAACCAACCCGGCTCCTGATATGAGTAGTGTTTTTTTGGTGGTTGAACCCAGTAAGATTAGTAGAATACTATACCCAAAAGGAGGATATAATCTTACTCTATATTGCGTACCATAGTATCCCCAAATAAAATACTACTCATATGAGTCAAACAATGAATACCAACAATGCCGTCCACTATTCAATGTTGGTGGAGTCCATGGCATGAGAGTGCATAATAGTCCTGAACCCCAAACCCTAAACTCTTTTTCCGGCGTTCAGAATCAAAGGCCTCTGACTTTCGGCTGCTGCGTTCCTAACTTGGGACCAAGAAGCTCTCCACCCTGCAGCGTACCAGCCAACAGATTGATCACCTGAGCGCCAGGCTTCTTGGGCAGAAACATTGAAATCATGAAGATAACAATAATGATAATAGTAGTAGTAGCAAGAGCAGTAGCAGTAGTAGTCGTCGTCGTCGTCGTTGTCGCCGTCGTCGTCGTCGTAGTCGTCGTGGTGGTGATGATGATAATCGTGGCTCAGGCTTTATCATGTAACTACCACGTGACATTTCACAATTCTGGGTCCCCTCTACCGGCTCCTAGATCGTGTAGATGAGGGACCCTTCAAATGAGAAGTACTGAAATGGCTGATTCCCTGAGAGCGGACCCTTTCACAAGAATGGCAGCCACCTTCAGTTCTACTACCCTATACTATACTATACTATACTATACTATACTATACATCATCATCATCATCAGCACTCCACAGGAAGTCTCCTCAAACAGTCATCCCTGTTCCAGCATTCCCGCGATGCCGGGGCCACTACCCTGGTGAACTCCATGGATGCCATATTCCTTGGCCAACAAGGCCGTTGATTCTAAAGCTTGACGTAGGTGTTCTAAGGTTTTGGGGTTTGGGAAGTGTAGGGTTAAGGCCTACTTTTGAGGCTTGACGTAGGGGTTCTAAGGTTTTCGGGTTTGGGAAGTGTAGGGTTTCGGCCTACTTCGAGGGTTAGGGGGACTGAATAGATGGGGATAAGTATGGCTATTACACGGCTACACTCTAAACCTCAACCTCTTATATGGGTCACTCATCTACTCTAAGAAATTTCCACTGGGCCTCCAAGTAGAGGTCAGGGGTAGAAAGGTCGAATCCAGGGTTGGAACTACTGGCCTCCAGTATGGGCGGTGCATAGATGGTCTAGGGTTTAGGGTTTAGGGTATGGGGTTTAGGGCTTAGGGTGTAGTGTTTAGGGTTTAGGGTATATACTAGGTGTACACGGATCCAAGGATTCAGGGTCCATACTAGCTTAAGTTGGGGTGGTCTCAGGGCTCATGGTCTTAGGGGAGGTAGGGTGTAGGGTTTAGGGTTTAGGAATTTGGGTTTAGGGTTTAGGAATTTGGGGAGGGGACGGACTAAGAAGAAGCTTTGATAGGGACTTCGGCTAGTTGAGTCTGTAGGGCTAACTTCTCGCCACCTCACTATTGCAGTGCAGATAACAAATGTGTTTTGATCTTATAACAAACGTAACCCTCAAGCTCGAGCCCTAAACATTACGCTGCTTTTGTCCAAGCAAGCATCCAATCTTTGCTTCCACGCCTGCAGCCTTCGCAAAACAAGCTACCTCTACCAGGCTAAACCCTAAACCCTAAACCCTTATGCAAGTCCGTGTCCTAACCTCTACGAAACTCAAACAGATATCAGTATGTCTTGTGAACAACTTCATTGAAATCCCACATCCCAAACGTTCAAAAACTTTGGGCGGTGTGGAGGAGGGAATGAGGCGATTCATCCCCATACTAGTCTTTCCCAGAGGGTCCATGTGCCCAATAATTAGGTACTTGGGATTTGGGTAATAGTAAGTATAGTACAGGTTTAGGGTAAGTATATGATTATTAAGTACTTGGACCCTTAGGGTTTGTACAGGGTGTATGGTTTAGGGCTTAGGCTTTGGGGTTTAGGGATGAAGGTTTAGGGTTCGGGGTTTAGGGTTCCTATACGAACCATCTCTATAGTTGATTCCACCATTCCTCTCCCAAAACCCTAAACCCTAAACCATTTCTTTTCCAGTTCCTCACAGCCCGCTTTATCTGGGCAACATTGAGTAGTGGTTGTTTGGTGGCCATACCAAGTAAGAATATAGTCTCCTTATAAAATACCATGCCCAAGGAAAAGGGGAGAGGGAGAGGGAGGGAGGGTGAGAGACAGCGAGAGTTTTACTATACACTACATGGACGCACTTTCGTACACCCCCCAAAAAAGGACTCACTACTCAAGTGCACCTAGCCTGCACACCTTCCATCAACCTTTAACCCGAAGCTGAAACCTGGTTGATGCCGGTGTCTGGGGGGTAGTCTAAAAAAAACCGAGTATCCCCTCAATAATCTCTCTAACACTTCCCTATATAATCCCCCCTATAACCCCCCTTTAAGGAGTGTAGACTTCAGGACCCATGTAAGGGCCGTCAGGGTTTAGGGCTTGAGGTGTGTGGAGGTTCATGGGTAGTTCTAAACGGGGTCATATTTGCGATAACTGGAAGCACGACCTAGTTCAAGAGACCGGCTACTGATAACTGCCCATGAACCTCCCAGTAAGGACCCTAAGCACCAGATGCCTAAACCCTGAACGCTAAGCACTAGATGCTTAAACCCGAACACCCCTAAACCCTAAACCCTAAACCCTAATGAGAGTCACCTAAGCCCATTGGTCCTTGGGTTGGGCTGGGCCCACCCTCAAGGAATCTGCAGGGACTCTAATATGATTACCATCCTCTCTTGAGGCCTTAAGCCCTAAACCCTACACCCCCAAATACCTTAACCCTAAACCCCAAACATATACCCCAAGACATAACTCTATGACACCTCAGAGGGGAGCTTTAATCTCAAGCCCAAAGGCATCAATCCTGAATCTTCGTCTTTCTCTGAGGGCGGTTTAGAGTTTAAGGTTTAGGGCTTAGGGGTGTTGTAGACTACCATCTGCTTAACCCCTTACTATTATGAAACATCCCCGTACCCCAAAATATCACATGTGGTCCCCTATGTGAGAAGTTTCTTATGGGTGAATATCTAATCTCAGGGGATGGGGGGAAAGGCAATATGAGTGTGCTTAACCGGGTATGAGGGAGCAGAGCCCCATCGATGTTCCTGAATAATCCCAGGAATCGTCCCTACAACCCATTCCCTACTTCGCACCCTTAAACCCTGAACCCTAAATAACTCAGTAGCTTTCATTTCCTTTTCTACTCCCGCATCGCCAACAAAGTCTGGGTTAAGAAGCAAGGACAAGAGCCTGGACAAATCACTCGAAGGCCTAGACCCTAAACCCTGAGTTCTAAATCCTGAAACCCCAAACCCCGAATCCTAAATCCTAAGCCCTAAACGCTAAGCCCTGAGCCCTAAGTCCTAAAATCCTCAACCCGAAGCCCTGAGCCTCAAGCCCACAACCCCGAACCCTGAGCCCTAAAGCCGAAAACCCTGAAACCTGAACGCTACACCGTGCACTGTAGGGGCCTAAATACTCACAGTACAAGGAATCAAGGACCGTAAAACCGCACATATAAGACCTATAAACCCTAAATTATCATCCTTTTAACCCTAAACCCTGAACCCTAAACCCTCAACCCTAAACCCTAAATCCTAAATCCTAAACCCTGAACCCTGAACCCTCAAACCTAAACCCTCAACCCCCCTCTGAACTTGTAGCCCAGGCTCAGATCCATGAACGGCGTCTCGAAGTCTTCATCGGCGATGTCCTCGGTCGCTTTTAGGGGTTTAGGGCTTTGGGGGCTTAGGGTTTAGGGTTTAGGGGGATTATATAGGGGTAGTATAGGGGTTATATAAGGATAATGGAAAAGAAAATGGAAACTACCATTAAGGGTACCCTAAACCCTAGACCCTAAACCGGGTTTAGGGTTTGGGGAGGGAGCCCCGGACCCCTTGATGAAGGTTCTGCTTGTGGTTCAGGGGTTTAGGGTTTAGGGTTTAGGGTTTGGGGCTTAGGGTTTTATGGGGTTTTTGTTCGGGTTACATGGGGCTCTATGGGGCTATAGGGTTCTACTTGGGGTTGAGGGCTTTGGGTTTTGATAGCTCAGGTTCCCTAAACCCTAAACCTTGTTACATGGGGCTATATGGGGCTATAGCGATGTACTAATTTCTTGGGGGTTTTAGGGGAAGGTGCCTAGCGAGCCCCTCACCTCTTAAGTAAGGAATCTTAGGGAGCTATAGAAAAAGGCATAGGGTTTGGGGTGGATATATAGGATTTAGGATATAAGTTTACATGACAAGGCATAGGGTTTGGGGTGGATATATAGGATTTGGGAGGTTTATACCCTTCAGTGAAGTAACACATATCTACCAAATTTGAATAAATGGGGATATCTTCCTTAACTCAAGTGTATTAGGCTCTCTGAAATTCGGAATTTAGGAGTGTAGGGTTCGGGATTTTTCTGCGTGAAGGCTTTGGAGCCTTCTGACCTTTGGGGCTTACTTTCATGGGCTTAAAGGTTGTACCCCTATTCATTCTGTTTCCCCAATGTGACCGCAATCTTACCACAATTGCACGCAAATGTTCCCCTAGGAGCACTCTCAACCCTAAAACCTAAACTGCATAGCAACCCCAAACCCACAGGAACAACCCCAGATGTGCAACCCTGAATCCCTAGGATACTTGGGGGGTCACAGGGACTTACGGTTTAGGGCTTGGTTTGGAGTTTAGGGTCTAGGGTACATAGTCCCTAAGCCCTAACCCTGAACCGCGAAGGTTAATGATGGGAATCATTGGGCTTTCCATGGTACAATTCCTCTGAAGTAGATAGAATATGGCGTTGGGTATATTATACGAAGATCCCCATATACCCCATATTCTATCTACTTAAGGTGGACTATATAGATATACTTCTTACGTCCCCCTGAGCCAACTTCCTCAATCCGGAACCCTAAAACCCTCAACCTGAGTTACTACGTCCCCATATCAAGGGCTTAGGGTTTAGGGTTCCCCTACTACCCCCCTTCTAATTACTAATCATATGGCTCCCCCGAGGTTCCCCATATCTGAACTAATTTAAGGATAGTAAACCCTAAACCCTAAACCCTAACTGAGGTTAACCCGCCGAGGCTGGTCCAGCCTCAGGGCGTTTGGAGCCTCCTAAGACCCCCATCGCAAATAGTTGAGCGTGTATAGAGGGTGGGGAACAGGGGGGTTTAGGGTTTAGGGTGTATAGAGGGGGGGGGGAACAGGGGAGCCCATGACCATAAGACCCTCCAAGTAGCTTCAGGCCTGAAACACAAGGCATTTTCCACACAGCTAGAGTCCAAATAAGAAGGAAGCACACATAAATTTGAGATGGAGGTTTCCAAATATTGTGCCTTCTCTGTGAGGGGGCCATGTAGTAAGGAATAAGTATTCAGTGAATATGGAAGACCCCTTTTTTTGCACTTTAAGGCCTAAACCCTAATTCCACATGTTCTGGGTGGACAGCTGCTGCCCTACCTATAGACGAGTGGCACGACCCAACACAGAGGCCACTGCGCCAATGACCTGGACTCGATCAACATGTTTTAGGAGATGGGGGGTTCAGATGATACTCTTTTGTAGAAAGCAATACACGAAAGGAAGATACAACCATACTTAATCTCCAGCACTCTAGCATTGTCTTTAACTTGCTGCTCAACTTTTCTTGGGGGGGTTCTCAGAGCAGGGGGGGGGGGCCTGAGGGAGCTTAGGGATGCGACATGGATATGCAAGAGCTATCCCTAAACCCCTAAACCCTAAACCCCAAAACCCCTGAACCGTAAACCCCAAACTTATGATAGGATTTCTAATGCCTGCTTGAGGATGCTGTTTTTTCATGTAGAGAAGCTCCCTAAACTGACTTGCTGTTAAGGAACTTAGATTACGTCACTATATGGGGGAAGCCATATTAGTTACTACATATACCCATTATGGTAACTCACTTAAAGCTCCTTAACAGCAGCCCAGTAAATCCTAAACCCTGTGGTATTCCCGTTTCAGACCACGTCTGTGAGTATGGTTACAAAGGCGATGAACCAGAGACCTTCTGCGAATATTGGTTTAAGGTTTAAGGGTTTATGGTTTCAGGGTTTGAGGGTTTAGGGGTTTAAGGTTTAAGGGTTAAGGGTTTTGGGGGTTTAGGGTTTAAGGGTTTGGGGTTTAGGATTTGAGGCCTCAACACATCCTGTGCGTTAGCAGCTACATTGCAATAAGGGTACCCTTTTCCTATTGATTGATCCCTAAACCCCAAACCGAACCCGAAAAGGGTAAAAAAGGTACCACTAGCAGCGACTTCTTGTTTTGAGGCCGTAAAACAGGCCCGGTACACCAATTTACGAAGTTTAGGGTTTAGGGCTTGGGGTCTCTAAAGTAGCTTCCGCTTACATCCCCCGGAAAAAATTAACAGAAACCCTAAACACTTAACTCCTAACCCTAAACCCTGAACCCTACGTCCATTATGGCGGCTCCGGGGGATGCCAGGGCCTGCCCCCCATTGGAACTTACGATAATAGAGGGGCCCATATGAAATAGAAAAAGTTGAGAGCTTAGGATTTAGGGGGTAGGTTTAGGGTTTAGGGCAAAATACAATCTAGTTGTATGACGGTTTGGGGTTAGGGGCCACCAGGGGGTGTATGGGTAATTATTGTAGGTTCTTCAGTGCGCCCTAAGCCCTGAACAGAATTTTCTCGTGAACCACTTGCTGTGGCCCCCTGCCGCTGCTTCCTTCGAGGCAAACACGTGTGCCACGGTCTTGTCTTCATGGTGTGCAAGACACGTCTCGCGGATCCTCATCGATCGAGGACTTTGGCAAGTTAAGGGCTTTCAAACTTCGAGTGAGGGACCTACCCTAAACCCAAAACCCTACACCCTAAATAGTAGTTTCCATTTTCTTTTCCATTATCCCATTGTGCAGATATATATATATATATCCCCTATAAAACCATGAGAAAACCTGGATTAAGTGAGCCCCCCGCCCCCAGGGATGGCTCTTGAGAAACTACCCTACATCTTGCGCATGGAGTGAGGTAAAGGGCCCAAACCGAACTCCTCAGAAGACTCCGGTCCAAGTCCGAGGTCGGGCATGATTCCCGATGCTAAACCCTAAACCCTAAAGCTTAAACCCTAAACCCCAAACCCTAAACCCTAAACCCCTAAACCCCTAAACCCTAAACCCCTATAAACCCCCAAACCCCTAAACCCTAAACCCCAAACCCCTAAACCCCAAACCCCTAAACCCTCTTAAGGGAAGAGGATTTGCTTCTCAGGGGTCTACGTTAGCGCCAACCTGGCTTCAAGCCACTGGCTTCGCTGCTCTCACATCAATGAATCCTGTCCACATGGGCTGCTTTGGGGTTTAGGGTTTAGGGTTTAGGGTTAAGGGCTGACGGTCAAGGATTCAGGGCTTAGGGCTTAGGGTAAGTTCTTATTTGATGGTTCATCGGACGTAGTAACTGCTTGACTATAAGTGGGCTTACGACCCTACTCAGAATCCTCTTCACTGAGCCTATGCACGTGGACCCAGTCAGAAGTAGGGCTACAAGCCCAGTCATTTGTAGTTGCGAAATCCCATGAACCTTCAGGTACGTTTGCGGCCTCCATACCTGTCATGGGAGGCATGCTGTTGGCGCTTAGAAACAAGGATCCAGAAAACAAAGCGGAAGGGTTCTGGCCCGACTTCCACCAAAAGTCGCTATGGTGATTCCACGAGAAGCTCTCAAATTTCGTCCCCTTAATTCTGCCAAAAGGGCGGGGTTCGTAGCAAAGGAAACCAGCAACCAGCAACAATGTCCGAAGGAACAAACAGTATCCCTTAAACCTCACACCCTAAACCATCAACCCCGAACCCCAAACCATCAACCCTAAACCCTAAACCCTTTTCTTGCAGACCTTGGCAACCTAGAATAGATGCCTTTGCAGATGAAGCCCTGAGAGTTAGGGTTTAGGGTTTAGGGTCTAGGGTTTAGGGTTTAGGGTTTAGGGTTTAGGGTTTAGGGATCGAAATGGGGTGTTGGGCCATATTGTGAAATAGCTGTTGGAGGATGATAAAGAATGATACTGTGGATTGAGGCCAGCCTCATATGCCCTAACCTCAAGTATATAGCACATTTTGGCAATCCTACTTGGAGGGCCAGGGGGACCTAGTAAGTAGGTTGGTAAACCCTACAACCCATGTAATAACCCTGAGTATCCCCATCAGGAACCTAGTTGTTAAGCCCCCCTGACCCTAAACCCTAAACCCCAAACCTAAGTAAGTGGTGCAAGATCTCCTCCAATCACCTGAAACTGATTGTTCTGGCTGCTACATTACCCCAAGCTGAGCCTCGAGAACTCTGCGCCCTGGGTGACGTGCTGAGTCTAGGGTTTAGGGTTTAGGGTTTAGAGCTTATGCGAACATGCCAACCCCCAAAGGGGACCCCTAATTTTCAGAAGCATCCACTTAAAAGTTGTCCACTTCGCTCCAGCAGCTGGCATGATCATCCTACTGCCTTCACCCAACATCATGCCATGACCGCTACAACTCCACCATCACCACGCCTTCCGCCACCACTCCCTGTAAAACTGCCCACAGTCACTGCTAGTATTAGTACCACCACCACCACCACCATCACCACCACCACCACCACCACCACCACCACCACCACCACCACCACCACCACCACCACCGCTACAGCCTGTGTACGTGTATACCGACTTGCCGGGCGTCTCTTGCTTCTTGGGCTTGCCAGAGCCCGTCATTGGGAATTCCTCCTCTCTCCATACATGGACCTGGGGCTCAGCGCGCGTGACATACACAGACAGAGTACCCAGTGCGTAGCGGGGAACAGGCGAATATGGATTCGCATGGTAGTCCGTATCCAATCCCGTATAATGGTCCCCACATCAGTTGAGGGCATCTTGTTAGGAGTGCAGGGTTCATTCCTCCATTCCCTACCATATAAGCAGCAAAACCGCTTGGCGCTCTTTGCCCTGCAGAAGACTAAATTTAGCAGGCTCAAAGAAGCAGACTGCCTGCTGGAAAGTTGCGAATGACCTGGATCCGTATGATGATATACATATCGTCCTGATAAGAGTGCCAATAAAACCCTAAACCCTAAACTCAGAATCCATTCCGCTATTCCCTATCTGGCACAAAGGAACCCATTCGTCTCCTTGTAACCCCGTAGGGTCCCTTGGGCCTCTGTGTTTTGAGGAAATCCCCTTTGGGCTCCCTAAACCCTAAACCCTAAACCCAATCTTTCAGCCTAGGTTTGGACTTTCAGGCTTTGAGGAGCTCTAGGGTTTAGGGCTCACCGTGTACCATGGTGGATACTAAAATCCTGCATGCCCCTAAGTATCTTCTACCTCGAGAATTCTAGTGTTGTGGTATGGTAAGATCATAGTGTAGTAAGGTCATGCAGGATTTTTCGTATCAACAGCAGAATGCCATGTTCCCGAAGTACTTAGGGATACGCGGAATTTCTACTATCAAAAGAGGAGTCACAGGCGCGGGCTCAACTCTAAACGTGCACAGCCCTAAGCCCCAAAACTTGGAGACCTTGAAACCCCCGAAGACCTCCAAAATCCTAAGGCCTAAACCCTCAACCCTAAACCCGAATCCCAAAGCCCTAAAGCGTAAAACCTGAAGATCCCAAGACCCTAACACCCCACAACCCTTTGACCCTACCCTCGTGCAAGCCAGCATGGAAGCCCAAAAGAGGCCTGCCAAGGCTACTGTCCTTCTAACAAAGACCCCTATAGGGGCTTTCACTTTAGTTTGGTGCAGCATGGATGGTAAGCCTTCAACCCTTTGCACTCCTAGGTGTGCCCTTATAGTCCCTGTATAAACCCTAAACCCCAAACCATAAGCAGCCCCTGGATTGCTGCTGATGAGGCAATCCTGAACGCTAAACCCTAAAC
>CAJNIZ010045265.1:34899-45583 GCA_905231905.1 Symbiodinium pilosum | reverse complement strand
GAGAGAGAGAGAGAGAGAAAGAAAACAAAAAAAAAAACGAGAAGAATGGAGACCGCATTCACAACAGGTCATTAGGACAGGAGTGAAACTGCTTCGTTTTCCGGCAAACCTGGTAGTGATTCCTGATTACTCAGGCTTCTGTACTAACATGCCCCCATCAGGGGGCAATTCTTGCGCGTCATTGACCCTCGGATCCGGCCTCGCTCAGCAAGCGATGCTCCCTGAATGTCATTACTTTGGGCTCGAGGTTGAGGATTTAGGATTTGGAGCGGATCACTAAGTCTTAACGGGTGCAAGCTTCAGACCTTTCTCAGAAGGACACGTCTTCAAACAGCCCTGGCTGCAAGAATCTCTCCAAACAGCCCTCGCCAAAATAACTTGCCCAAACCACGCAGCAGCTGCTAAGCATTGTCGCCGCAAAGACTTAAAGACCGTACAGGAACACTCCCTGGGAGTGCGCTTGCTACACGTGGCCACGCTGGGCTCATTCTTTCATCCGAACCAATGCCGAAATTGCAGCTCACCGGGACACACGTGCTGGCCCCATACTGTAGGGATCAACGAATCCTTTCCAAAATTTCTGCTGAATGCCTTTTCTTTGGGGCAATTTGCGGGGTTTTCCAACTTATGGGCCCATGTTTGCTGGGCTGTTAGAGGAAGGATCCTCGCATCTGCGGGGGAACATCTGTAGGGGAAAAGGACGAGGCAATGTCTACAATCTTGAACAGTCTCTCCCAGAATGAGCCCAGGAGAAAACGGGTGACTCTGACTATGCAAAACATTCATTTTGGTCTCATGACCAGTTCGTCGGCCGGAGAAATTCAGGGCTTCTCAGGGTGTTCTGGATTTGATTGGGGGCGACCCATGACGAGATCTGTGTATGTATACATATCCCTTTAGGAATGCTATCTGGATTTCGAGTTGTTTCTCATTGAAATGTGCAAAAGTTGTGTTCTCCATTGGGGGTTCCTAGTTGCTTGGTCCTACAGAGTTGAGAGGTACATGGAGATCCTGTCTCAGGACACATCCGGGTTTTATATAAAGCGGCCTAAACAGATCTTTTGCCCAATCAACCACTCAAACCCGCAAGATCCCAAGTGACAGACACAGCCCCCAAGGACAGACACACAGGCTACACTCATCTGGGAAGATCCTCTTTTGGGCCCTCACTCCCGGAACATAGATTGTCCATCGACAGCCGTAAAACTTGAAGACCCTCATACCCCAAAAAGCTACAGTTTAAAGTCTGAGGTTGAGAAGCCCCAGTCAGGCCTGTGAAAATCTGTTTCACAAGAAGTTACTGCGCTGGAAGGTCTTCGACTGCTACAGGAGTACAGCACCCCATCTCAACTCTCGGTGTTTACTCTAAGGGATTTGGAACCCCAGTAGAAATTATAATTTCAGCTGCATATTAGGATTGTTGGCAACAGAAATGAATATGTATTTTCAGGAACCTTGTAGTTTAGCTAGCGCTACCTTTAGGCATGTGACTCCTTTTGGGGTATAGGGTACCATTTTTTTTCAACACCGAGTTTTTGTTTGGGATTTGAAAAACCTAAACACTGTTTTCAAGCTACCCAGTTGGACGTTATTGTCACTATCTATGAGTGTCATGGGCTCAACCCTGATTTAGTCCGTATTCGTTTTATGGTGGCACTGCTAGTAAAATGCTTCTCAAAGGAGGATACTTAAACGCACGGACTCTAGGTATGTCTATCATGAGGAGATCACGGGAGTGCCTCGACAATTTTACAGGTTTTACTTGATTCTTTTGACAAATCTCATTGCAGAATGCAGTTCACGTAACTACTGCTTAAACTAAGAGCCTCAGGCTGCGAAGCCCAATTTCTAGCCAAACTCAAGCCCAAACCCAAGTATTCTGAGCCTCAGTGCAAAGAACATGAGATATTCGCCCATTATAGCAGTTTCCATTTTATTTTCCATTATCCCTATATAGCCCCAATATACACCCTAATACAAACCTCCTCAATAACGTGTCTGGCTGTGAGAGTCTCACCAGCTTTGGGCTCTCACGATGAGGACTTCATAGGATTTTGGGTTGGGCGGTCGTGTAGCCGGAAGCTTCGGCCCTGAGATGTTTTGATTTGAGAGGTCTTGGCCGCTGAGAATCTGAGTTCTGGGAACTTCGGCTTCTCAAATTCAGAAGCTCCTGGTAATTAGACCCTATAGCTCAATGTAAGAACCCAAAAGCCAAGTATTCAGGCGTCTACGCTCATCACCACAGACATCCAGCGCAGTTTTTGCAACGTTGAGGGTATTCCCAATGGCCGGAAGGGGCTCAGAGGGAGAAGCCCGTCTGCTCGCTCTTCAATACAGGATGCTCCTCCACTGCTGGCTTGCTGTCCTCCAGGTTTGCTCCCATTCTGACGGTCTGCACATTAGGATCAGAGTCCTGGATTTGGGGATTTAAGGGATTTGGGGCTGGGTGCGCGGCCTCTCCACAGGCGTTTTTCTATATCACCCCAGCATGCTAGGATTACAAGAAACTTCCAAAAAAACACTCATCCTGCTGTCGTGGCCACGGATAAGATGTTTCCTGAAATTCTGGGCCCCTTCTTGCCATGAAGGACACAACCTGTGGCTCAAGGGCACATAACCTTGCCAGCAAAGCATCATTGCAGATCTATACTTCAAACCTGCGTCCTAGGTAGAATGGAAGGATTGTTTCAGGCTTTCCGGTATCCTTTGACCGCGGGTACTTAACCTCCTGGATTACCTGAAAAGGGCCTCTCAAGCGCTAGAGTAAGGGTTCAGGGTTGCAAGCTTGACAGTTGAAGTTTTGGTTCTGGATCCGCGGAGGCTCTCGCCGTCAGCACCCTCAGCGCTACATAGTACAAGTTGGCGCCCCAAATCACCCCACGCAGGCCAAAGGCACCCCACCGCCCTTGGACGCGCTGGTCAGCAAAAAGCACCCCACATAGGCAGAAGCCACACCACGGGCTTCAAATCCCAATATAGATGCCCTTGCCACATCTTGCGTTTTAATGTTAACTGAGAGAAGCTACAAAGCGGCTTCTGATCCGAAAACAGACCCTTGACTTTCAGGAACTACATCAGACGATGTGACTTCATGAAGGCAGGCCCCCACCCCCTCCCATGCCTCTGCTGGAGCCTCCACTGTCTCCTCCTTGGACTCCTGCACCTTGTGGTCAGCTGAGGACTGCAAAGTCATAGGTCGAGTAGAATGGGTTTTGGAGTAGTATATTGTACTGTTACAGCTATGCAAAGATTGCCATGGAATACCATAGTAGGCAATTTGTCACACTTGGCGAGTAGCACTGCAGACATATCTTTGTCAAAAAACATGCAAAAACACGGGGTCACTGTAAGCTTTGTCAGGGGCATCATGTTGGGGATTTACAGAGTAGTTTGGGTGATTGCATGGATGGTTTCAGGGGTTCAAGATATTCAGGAATGTGTGAATTCTGGGATCTAAGCTGTTGGACCTAGAGGCTAATGAAGGGTCTGTATGCATTTGTACCAAGACTCCAAGACCTGCAGAGATTGAATTGCCCTCAGCCTCTACTAGGCGGGAAGGCTTAAGATACCCCAGGCCCACGCGCAGAACCCTTGACCTTAGCAGTCGTAAAGACTGTGCTGGGCTTGGGATTGTGCTTCAGATTTAGACAACAAATGCCTTTCATGTATAGCCTACAGCCAGGACCCATACATACAAAACCTCCATCCCCAAGGCGTACTTGGGTGTACGGTACTGCTGCTGCTGCCGCCACCACCACCACCACCACCACAACAACATCACCAAGCTAGGCTTTCCATGACGGCAGCCGTAAGCTCACATGTGACACGTCACCTTCGCCGGCTCGAGGTTCAAGATGTCCGGCTGCTGAGGCAGCGGCTCCTTGCTCACGTGCTATTACAAGACTTTCTGAGCTGGTTTTCCATGGCTACATCGAAATTAGGTAGGGTGAAGCTTGAGCATCATGGGCTCATGCTTGACCGTGTTTGGTCCAGCTGCGGCAAATGAATCCTCCATCGGTCTTCATGCTCTTCGCACTTCGCACATTTTGCCGAGGTAGTTGCATTTAGGCTAATCTACTTCAAGGCTGAGGGTCGGCTAGAGTCGTTTGAAACTTGTGGCGTCCTGCTAGGGAGATGCTGAATTTCAGGCCGAACGCTTACATCGGTCTTCGGGGCCTTCAGCATCTACCTTGAAACCTTTCCTGCCCCAAGCCCTACACCTTAGTCATTTTATTCCCCTCTTGAAGCCCTCATATTTCTTCAATTATGTGCACCCCACCTCCTCCTGATCGTCATCATCAGGGTGGCCATCCAACAGCGAAAGCTCTTCCGCCGTGAAGATCCACCGCAGGAACTGGCCAGCGGGTGGCAGTACTAACAATAGGTAAGAACAACATAAATTCCTTCAAGCAGACATGTGAACAGCAATGTCTAGGCAGTCAAGGCTAGGCTCTAGCCTCACAGATCATATGGTTCGGGACTCCTGGGTTTTGGGCATGAACAGCGCATGGCTTACGTTCGAGAGGTCAAGGGTCTCAAGGTTTGGAGCTTGGAGTCGAAAAAGTCAGGAGAATGGGAGCAGTCAGCTTCGGGCACGAGAGTTTTGAAGTTACACATGGTCCAATGGTACTTGGCTGTGCTACTTCGACAGAGTAGCTTCAACAAACCCATGTGCAGGAGTTCTACGACCCACGAGCCTCTCAGAAAACCCTGCCCAGAAAGTTGCCCATGACTTTGGGAATGTTTCCTCCCCACTCATTAACCCTTATGCGTCTTCCTGTCGTCCTACTGCATCTCAGGCACCTTGCGGATGACGGCCAGAGAAGCCATGAAGAAGGGGAACACGACAGCTGTCTCCTTGTGTGAAGCAGGCTGATGAACGGTCTGGGAATTCAAGCGTGGGGTGGCCAGAGCTCCCAGCGTGGAATTCTAGGTTCCTGTCTGCTTCTGCTCAAAGTTTTGATGGAAACAAAGTTTGAGGTTGTAAGCGTCTATTGCCCAGGACTTCGGACTGAGTGCTTGCGACCGTTCATGCAGTATAGGACCGAAAATTCTGGGAGCATGATATTGAGGAGACTAGGCACGCCTTTTTGACAACGGGTTGCCGCCAGGTCGATACAATAACTTTGAAGTTTACAGCGCTTCGCTCTGCTGGGCTGCGGATGTTCAGGTTTGTGTGCCATGAAGTCTTGAGGAGTATGCCTACGTCTCAAAAAACGATGGAACAGAACATCGAAACCTTCGCGTCAACCCCATCATCGCTGCTTACAGTAATCCCTGCAAAGATCTACAAGATTCCCAGAAGCACTGCATGCGCGAGCATCCGCTATTCGACACCTTATACCGACCACTCCACGTGCAAAGAAACAAGGAAGAGAAAGGATCTGAGGGATCAGGATCTTCCTATCAAAGGTTGACATAACTCCGCATGCTGCTGTGTATGCGACGATGGGGCGGTGCGATTCGATGCATGTATTCAGTCAGGCTTGCGACCGGTAGTGTCAAACATCCATCTGCTGAATATCAGCTGCTGCAGTTTGATTTTTGGCGGGATGGAGCTTAGTCCGTAAGCCGTGAGGCATTGGTAGTGCAGCCCTAGCGGTGCGAAGCAACAACAACCTCCAACAGCACGCACCTCAACAAACAGGCTTTCAAGATTTGATGGCTTCTAGGAGTATGCTGTTTCAGAAATAATCTTAAAATCTGTCGATGTAAGCTTTGCGTGGATTATGGCCAGTACAACCTGACTAGGTAATCCCTTGGGACAAATACCCACTGAGAGCCCTGAACCCTGTCCTTGATCTCTTTCAGCCCGTAGAGGATGGCAAGGCAGATGAACTGCGAAAAAAAAATGATCTTGAGGAACTGCGTGGTGGTAAGTAACTTTCATGGATTTCTGGGTCAGAACTCAGAGCTTAGGATTTCATCAGGGGCTCCTCAGAGTGGGAATACCTTCGGCAACGCCATGCATGTATAGGGATTGCGAGGCCCCTCGGGTTGCATTGTAAGATTTTGAGAAGCTGAAATGTAGACCCGCACACAAGGAATGACCAGTTCTTGAGAGTTCATCCGTAACCAATGACGGATCTGGCACATCTCAGGCCCGTTGATGAAAATCCCTTGATTGTTGGCTTAATGGGGTAACTTTAGCCCACCCAAACACAGATCTCTGATCTGGTGGCGCGTAGTTTACGACTTTGCCTCTGGGTTTCCTTCAGAGCTGGCCTGGATGAAGGTGTAGAGGTGGACTCGCGCAATGGGCAGCTTCTGGATGTAGTGATACCTTAGAAGCTGCTGGCCACACTGCTCTTCGTACTACGACTTCTTTACCTATAGGGTACTCTCAGGGCCAAGTACGGTAAATGCAGGTCGTGAAGGGATTACGGGGTCCCTTCGAGCGCTATATACGATATGCAAGAAACTTGCCAGCTAAGGTCCGAGGTTCTGCGGGTACTTCGTCGAGTCCCAGATCAGCCACAAAAACCTCAGTAAGGCTTGCTGAGTGTGAGTTTGGATATGAGCAAGACATGCATTTTTGGACGGGGTCGGCACTTGACTAAACCCCGTAATCCAGAAACCATCCAACCCACTGAACCTAAAAGGGCCCGTTCACATAGATGTGCAAGGACCATCCCCTGTGGCTGCAAGAAGAGCAGCATGCGGTCAAACAAGGAATTGCCCGTCAATGAAGCGATGCCCATGTAGAAGAAGACCTTTGGGTTCAACGAGGCTGTGCATGAATCTCAAAACAGCTAGGTTGGGCCATGGGCTTGCTGATGCTGGCTATGCTCATAATAACACCATTCAGGTCTAGAGTGCAGACTTTGGGGTTTCAATCATTGGCTTCTCTGGTTTGGCGCCAGCATCGCATGCTTGCACGATGAACCATTGTTCTCTCAGATTGCTATTGATCGGGCTACTGCTTGCATTTGTACGCTACAGTTCTGCTTGCGCCCAAACCATGACAAGTAGTTGCCCGTGCACCTCCCACCCAAATCACAAGTGGATCTCCAAACTGTAACTTCTATACATGCCCACGACTCCAAGCCATAGCAGTACAGTACAGGGCACTACTTTGCCGGACACTTCACCCACGAACGAACAATGACAAAGATTGTCGTCAAGAATCCACTCGAAAAACACAGACCCTGCTTTCATCCAGTCAACGCAAGCCTCCAAACCCGGAATCCTCAACAACACAATTCCCAGGATGCTCTTGCATTCAGGCCATGATCAAACAGCAGGATTTACTTCTGCATCCACAAAAATGAAAGGATCCCCACGACAGTTAAAGAACAGACAGGACCTCTTGCGTTGTTGAGAAGACTCCGCTCGCAAGAAAACCTTGACATGTCAAATACAAAGGTCGAAAGAACCCCACAGACTTACCCAAAGACTCCTAAGGATTCACAACCCCTTTCCGTTACAAGATCGAGCTGCACCCTGCAGCACAGCTTGAGGCAGGAACTTCCTTGAAACACAAGGTTCCATTTAAGCGGACTCTCAGAATTGTGGATAAATCTTGGCCGGGTCCCTCTTGAAGTACTCTAGTATTTGAGGATATAGAAATCATTGTGTTGAGCAACATTCACATTCTGCGTCGTGGGAAAGTATGTGTGACGACATGATCTGTGACGACATAAATGACGGTGGAGATTTGTGATTTATGAAACCTGCAAGAATCCATCCATACTCTACACTACTTCACTAGGGCGTCTCTGCAAATGACATGGGGATTTATCCGCAACCTTTTCTGGTGGGCGTTCCTGAAAGAAGCGGTATACAGGAGAACCGTATACGCAAGCGTGAACCACACAAAAGGATTGACGGAGCAGAGAGTTGTGTGGGCCTGGGTCTGTTGGTCTGGGCTTGAGAGCTTGAGCTACTCTGAGGTTTAGGTGGCTAAATTCTGGTCTGCATTTTTCGCTTGGGCTTTAGGGAAAAAAGGGCCTGTTGTTTGGGGCTTCTGTTTTGGCATGAGGACTTGCGGGAAAGTCATGAATGGGAATCATTTTAACCTCTCAGAAGGTAGAGTGGAAGACATACAACGACTGGTTGCGGGGGTTTTGAGCTTGCGGTTCTTGGGATAATGCTCCTGGGATGATGACAATCCTCTGCGAGGCGGATTTGACCGAAGGAGCTATTGCATTGTATCTAACGGCTGCCGTAATGGCTTCAAAGGACTGCTTCCAGCAGAAGGGACCGGAACAACAGGACGAGGGGCCGGCCCTCTTGCTATTTCAAATTTTGGGAGGCCGCAGCAATCTGGGATAGCAGCACGGACATGCTGAATCTTATTCTTGAACCCAGACAACCTACCCGCCAAGGCCACAAACATTCAAGCACCAGCTAGACCGACGAGATTCAGAGCCGGGGCCATGAACAGAGCACAGCCGATGAGGACATGGATCCTAAGGGCGATGGCAGTTATATGGAGGAGGGAGAGAGGTCTTGAGGGAGTGGGGAATTGGGTTCATACACGTGCTTCAGTCTTGAGTCCAGAGTTCGGGCATTAGGGTGAAGTAATATTCTGATCATCATGAGAAGGCCCAGAACACGCAACTTCACAAGGTTGTTGGCAAGCAGTCGTGTCAAGGGTGTGCAAGGCTCGGATCGCGGATTGAGGCGTTTGGGGAGTTGTGGACTTAGTCGTAGATTGGGCTGAAGCCGGCCTGTCAAGGGACAACCCCACCTGACACTCTGAGGTGTCTATCTGAATACAGGCCAAGAAGGGGCGAGCTGAGGACTACTGCCTAGGCCGTCCACCCTAATGAACCCTCAAACACAACAGAAGTGCAAGAGGATAACAATCGTGACAAGAATGGCAGCAGGAGGAAAGCAACAATGGCGATAAGGAGGAGCAGGAGGCAAATAATCTGTACTTTAACCCAACACTGCCAAGTCCGATGAGGCGCAAAAAGTTCGTGGCTCGCTGTTCCACCACCTCTCAATTGTCTTGCTGGATTTATGTGCTGTAGCTCTTGTACACATAAAAAATACAGGGGATGAAGAGAGTATATGGCAGGCTCCACATGTTTGGCTTCATCTACTTCAGTATGATGAGAAGATTATGAGCTGAAGCTTTGCAGTTTCAGGCTTTGGGTGAAGAAGCCATGGTGTCGGATTCAACTCCTTTTGCTTCTGTTGAAGGTGCTCAAGATGTAGAATCTTATGGTCTTGGGCAGCTGCTTGAAATCCTTAACCTGCATAAAGCCTCCCTGAGTCCTGGAACGGCCTCCAGAATCGTTGTCTTCTACAGAGTCAGTGTGGAGATTTAATCTTTTGACAGACCATCAGCAAGTGAAGTTTTTCGAGCAAATGCACATCTTGCAGGCCCTACACGCGGAGGCTCCAACAATGCCAGAAACACAGTTGAAGCCTTCTGCCCTCACAGATCAAGCAGACAGAGCCGAAATGATGCGATGGCAAAGTCCCTGACAAACCTCAATCTTCATGAAACCTAAACCTGAATTTGTGCTTCTTTTTCTTCAGTCCTCGAATAGCCAAGCTCTCGCTCCTGACCCCTAGCAGGCTTTGTTCTTGCTCCTTCCAAATTAAACCTCTGCAAGACTCTTTGCAGATGCAAGAAATTCCCAGCATAATGAACCTGAAGCGGGACCCGGAATGTCAGGAAACGTCCAATTGCAAAACCGCACACATTCACTTAATATCCCCATGAAGCGAGCCATGATTTGGACGAACCTAAAACTCCAGGTCCTCGACTCTACGCCCGAAGCCAAAACAGAAATACCATCGTTCTGCGCAAGCTGGCAAATCCCAGCCTTCACAGGCACCTTGCGCTCGCCCTGCGGGAGTTGCTTCACCTTCACCGCTTCGGGTTTGTCGTTTCGCGCTGGACAACGCGCAAGCGGGCTGGGTTCAGGGCTTAGGGCGTTATGTAGGGTGTGGGGAAGCCAGGCACTCAAGGTGTATATCTTGAATTCGCCCCACCCTCCCCTATCTCCGCAGGAATTATGGTGGTATAGTACGCTTTGGGTCACTCCGGATGTTGTCCATTAATCATCCACAACCCATCTCATTCAGTATGCACCTCACCCTTTCAAAAGCAGCTTGCCTCGTAGGTTGTCAGGGAGATGACGTGGGTGATGCTGGGCACCGTGGATGCCACGGCCAAGGGCAATCCGAGCCTGGCGGAGGAGAGCCCCGCAGCGGGAACGCCTCTTTGTTTGCATTAATTCAGACTACGTAGTCCTGACGGCACTGCTTACAAGCAAAGGCCACAGCGGCCACACGAACGGGGAATGTGTGGAGAAGGATTTGGAGAAGGAGAAGATGCAAGCGGTCAAGCTCTCCCCACCATACGTAAGTTCCGTTTTCGAGCAATCCCTTCCCCTAGAACTAAACACCGCCCCACACTAAATATGTCCCCTTATGTATCAGGTCTTATGTAGTGATGATTTCATGTAAGGGGCGAGGAAGATGTTCAGTATAAGGGGGAACTGATCGACCTGAAACACTAAAACGCACTGACCCACACTGTCAACACACATCCACTGAGCCTGCGAAGTCAAAGAAACCCTTAGCCCGTAAGCCGACACCCCCATCAGTAAACACTGAACCTACAGTGTACAGCCCTTCCTGTCCCGTCCCGTGCAACTGCCAGCCCTCGACCCTAAATCCAATCCGAAAGCCTCAATCCCGAAAAGTTCACAAGATCACATGC
>CAJNIZ010045265.1:8797-34796 GCA_905231905.1 Symbiodinium pilosum | reverse complement strand
GAAGAGGTCAAGATGATAACCAGGAGTGAGAAATTTGATAGCGAGACGCAGGGTGCAACCGGGCAAGCCAGTTCCCTAGCGGCTCTCAAAGCACTCAGCTAGCGGGGCAAGCCCCACCACTCACGGGCAATCAAAGCAGCGCAGGCCGCTGCCATAATTGCTGCCTCCTCCCACGCGGTAGCCTCAGCACGAGCCAGCATCCAATCCTGCAGCGCGCTGCCCCTCAGGAGAGCACGCACCTTGAGCCCAGCCGCAGTATCAGCATCAGCATTGATGCCACGGAGTGCAGCCTCAGACACCCACGGATGAGGTCGCCATCCACATTTCTGCTTGCCATGCGATGGCACCCAGAAGAGTTCGAAGGACCGGACCCACGAGCGAAGCCGCCGAAGAGCACAGCAACCTCGCCTCGCCAATAGCTTGCAGGAACCACCACCTTGCAACGTGACCATGGCCGCAGTGCAATCCATGACGAGCACGATGGGCACCTCCCTGACTCCGGAAAGCCGGGCCGCAGCATCCAGAGCCTGAATAGCAACAAAGCCAGCTTCAGTCTCAGCGCGGTACGCCGACTGGTCCTCACAGCGAAGCCCTGATGAGAAGGCCTCGTCACCAAGCGCGATGGCATACGCAGCGACGCCATCAACCTCAGATCCATCGGTAGCCACCAGCAAGAAAGGAGGCCTTGCCAGAAGCTTCGCCTCAAGAGCCGCCACCAGACTGGCAAAATCCAAAGGTTGGGGATCAACTGGAGCAGCAGCCACGTGCAACCAGTTGCCACGCAAGCAAGAAAAAGGTCACGATCTCCACCTGCTCGTCCAAAACAACGGCGATGTCCCTGATAGCAAGGAACACCACTCGGAGGAGGCGGCAGCATCAAACCATGGGCCACAGGGTACTCCACATCATCAGCACGCCTAAAGGAGCGCGCCACACGCACCGATTCCTGCAACGAGGCTTTCCTGCGATACTCACGCAGCCACGCATCCAGGCATTTTGGATTGTCAAAACCAAGCTGGTAGGAGCGAACAGTACCATGCTGGTCACGCCGCTGCACAAAATCTGCATCAGCTGAAATCCACCATCCAAGCTCCCGCACAGATGAGCTTGCACATGGAACGCGATCATACCACTTGCCGAGCACGAAATCAAGAGGAGCTTCCTCGAGACTCAGCTTGTCCTCACTGTGGAAACGAACTGCAGCCCGGAAATGAGCGGCCTTAGTAGCAAAGAAAGGCTCAACCTCCCAGCCCAAGAGCTCAAAGAAAAGCCCCCACGGTACGTCTGGCGGAAGACTGGTGCCAAAGGAGCCCACAATGGCATGGCGCAAGCGCTTGAGATCAGCATGACCAAGCTCTCCAATGCCCGCAGCCCATGTGAAGGTGGGAAGAACCAAACTCCTCAGCAATCGGAGCCGCGCTTCCCAGAACGCAACCACTCGAGAGATGGCGGTGATGCGGAGGAGCACCAGCTGCATGTCAAACTTGGCAAGCTTCGCCGCCACAGGCTGCTGCAAATTAAAGCGCAGGCCGAGGATGCACAACTCATGGTGGAACTCATAAGGCAAGTCCCTCAAGCCAAAGCTAACGACAGCCTCAACATCACGCGCCGCAATGCCACACTTTTCCGGCCTGCATCGGAGACCAAAAACCTTGTCATAGCGCTCTGATGTGAGAAGAGCTTGCCGTAGTTGAGGTGCCGACACCGAGCTCTGAGCCCAAATCACACGGTCATCCACAAATGCTGTTAGGCCAAGGCCAGGACGCATCAGGGAACATGCCCAAGGCAACATCACAGCTGCTGCCAGCATTGGGGACAGGGGGCAACCCTGCAGAATACTGCGCCTTGCCTGAGTCCACTGCGACCCGTGAAAAGCGCCAGAGGAGAACATCCGAACGTTGCCTTGGTAAAACTGCTCCACCAGCCGCGGTACGACGGCAGGCGCCTTCAGGTGACGAAGAATGGCCACCGCCTGCTCCAGCCGGATGGAATCGAAAAACCTATGAATATCCTGCCTGATGAAGATGCCAGACTCAGCCCACTGCTCCACGGCGTGATTGATGCGAAGCAGGCAATCGCCAACTCCACGGCCAGCCAGTCCTCCAAAAAGATGAGGGCTTGCCCAACTCTCGAGCCAAGGCTTCAAACGTGCGAGCAACGCCCGGGCGCCCGCTCTCCAAACAACCGATGTGAGAGCCAAAGGTCGCCATCCACCAGAGTCCTTCGGTATGAGGACCATCTTGGCCTCAACCCACCTGCAAGGGATGTGGCCTGAAGAGAGAACTTTGCACCACAATTTCGCCAGCAAGGACCACCACCGTGCACCGAGATGCAAAAGGTCTTGTGCCCTCCAATCGTCGGGCCCAGGCGCCCGCCGCAAGGTATCCCTCATGGCACGCTGCAACTCGTCCGCGATCTCGAGGGAAGACACCTCCACAACATCATTTGGAACCTGCCGCAGGAACTCCTGAAACTCATCAGCAACGCCGAGCCCAGGGTCCTGATTCCAAAAGTCCACCCACTCACGCTGCTGCTCCTCCACCGCTAGGGCAGGATGGATGGCAGTTGTCCAGATCCCCTCACCTGAAGGCCCACTGCGTGCACGACGCTTTTCCTGGGAACGAGTCTGAGCATAGCGTTTGACCCAAGCCCTCTGCCGACTAGGATCCTCCGCCATGCGATGACGCCACTCACCGAGTCGCTGAGCACACAGCCGGCGCTCCCACAAGGCCACCATCGCAGTAACCACCTCATGAAAAGCCTCTGCAGGCGCATCATGTACAGGCCACTGTACCTCACCACCCTCACGCAAAGCTTGAAGGTCATCATGAAAAGAATGGAAATCACGATGAACCTTAGCACGAAGCCTCTCATCCCCTGGTTGCCTTCGAAGCTGAAGAAGCCGCCGAAGGAAACGCCTCATCCGAACAAGGTGGATCGGCTCAGAAGTGAAAGCAGCGTTAGAGCTACGAGCCGCACTCCGAGGTTGCCAAAAGGACGACCTTGCTGAAGTACCAAACGCGCCCTGTTCGCACAACACAGCCTCAGCATAGTTTGAAAGGACGGTCCAGGCCTGATCTACATCTCCCTCACCCAAAGCCTGAAGAAACTCCATCTCCAGTGCACTGTCACAATCAAAAATTGCATCCTGAGCCAACTCCAAAGGTTGGCGACGCTTAGGCCCAAACTGGCCATGAGCAAGCATCCGGATCTCGAAGTCGTAGGCAACGAGGTCATGATCGGACACTCCAAAATCCACCGAAAAGTTCACAAGATCACATGCACATGAGTGCCCGATCAACGAAGGGCCTTGCCGACACGGGTACGACTTATGCTCTTCACAAGTCTGGTGATACACCATCATCACCACCATCATCTAGCTGTTTCTGGAAACCAGGCTCCCCCCGTTCTACCACCCTGCAGAGAAGAGCATCCGGACCCCTAGAAAGGATCCACAGCTTTGTCGAGCAGCACAGCGCAGGCTGGCAGCGTCAGGGCGCCGCGAATGAAGAGGTCAAGATGATAACCAGGACCCTTCTGCCTTGGAAGCTTTGGACGTTTGCAACCTCAAGGATTGAGGCCAGCAACATTCGGGGATTGGTATGAAAGGTTCAGCTAGGGCTATAAGCATTCCGCTGCCTGGAGCTAAGAGACTTTGGTGTGAGGTTTGGCTTTGGCGGCGGCTTTGAGTGAGAGAGACCAACATATTACAATCGAACTTCTGTGCCGGTTCAACCTCACGTTTAGAGACCGATGGTTCCATCTGTTGAAAAATTCCGCTGAGATATATAGACAAACCCCCCGAAGCTTATAAAGCGTTCATGAATCTCACGCAAGGCATTCCACAGTGAATGTCTCTCAAAAGGTTGGGAGCCATTCAGCCATCTCAGCAAGCCCGTCACTGTCAGGATCTTTGCTTCTATTCTGCAGGCAGTGGCCCACCAGCTCTAACAAGTTAGCTGGATGAACTCTGCACCTGCTTCGGCAAATTTCTTGTCGGCTTAAGCGTCGAAGCAGGAGAAGTAGCAGTAGCTGCGAAAAAAGTAGAAGTAGACGTAGAAGCAGAAGTAGAAACAATGGTAGCAGTCAAAGTAGCACTGGAAACGATACAACGCCTGAAACCTAGCATCTCATCAAAGGAAGATTTCTGTCTACAATCTACACAAACTGGGCCTGTCAGCAGAAACAAGCAGAACAAGTAGGGACTCCACCCACGTAACTCCGTCAAGCTGAACTCCGATATCTCTTTCAAACGCCACAAACAAGTGGTCTTTAACCCCCACGACCTCTTCCTCAAACATACCCCCTAAACAGAGGATGTTCATTAGCAGCGGAGCCGCAGATGTGGGCATTTCCAAGAGCGTGGATCCACTTAAAAAACATTGTATACTTCTTGTTATAAGCCCTGCAATGGTCCCCAATGACTGAAAACCCCTATCTATGGCCAGTGGGGAGAGATTTGCCAAGGGGCAAGTTGTTGGACGGCCGGTTCACGATGACGCTGGTGAGGTTCCTGACATGAGCAGCTCCCTTGATTGTGGCCAGCTACACACATTTTTCTGTCAAGTTGAGTCTTCCTATCGATAAGGAATGCTTCAAAAGCACTCTTTCTTGGAGAAGCCTAGTGGAAACTTCACCTATGCCTGACATGAAATGTGCCCATTCTCATTGAGAGTAAGAATGCAAAAACATCTACGGTTTGCTTGCGCCATATGAGCCACAATACCTGCCTGCATCCTACAGAAGGCCAGGACACAGACTTCTACTCGGAAATATCTTTGCGTTGATCGCTATATTCTGCACACATTTTCCAATGCCTTGGAAACCTGACGCCTCCGGGAGCTTCCTATTCACGGAAAAGGAAAATTACGTAACACATGAGTCTTTGGCTTCGCCACCCCAAACCGCAAAGCCCGAAACTTGAAACCCCCTAATCCTCACGCCCCACTAGCTAAACAGGCCTCAGGACCCCACTAAAAACTATAGTTTTTGGTTGGTACTAAGATTATAATAGCCAAATTCTAGAAATAATTTTTGGAAGCCTTATAGCTAGCTAAAGCCCTCAAGCTCTTATGCCAGCCAGGGTCTGGTCGAGGTAACCCAGGACTGCGAAGCCAATGGCCGGGAGGATCGCATAGGGGATGCCCCACATTCTTGGATTCTGAGGGGCTTGGGGTTTTAGCATTTTGTGTTTCAGCTTCGGGAATTTAACAGTTTTGGGGGGGTTCAGGGACTTGGAGTTCTGGGCCAGGGAGTGAAGGTTTAAGGGCTTGGGTTTGGGAGGTTATGGCTTTGGGCACCTTACATCAAACGTAGGCCACAGGCAGTAGTCTGGGGGATGAGCTTCAGGAAGTGACTTGAAGCATACTTTGCAGAAACTAGGTAACTAGACTAAAAGTCTAGAGGAACATAACATGATCCAGGTTTAAGGGCTACAGGTCATGGGCTGGTGAAGCTCAGTGTCAGCAGTGGGTGCTTGAAGGATTACACAGGCTTCTGGGCAAACAAGCAGGTTGGCATGCAGATTTTCGGACTTCGGGTTGAGGATTGCTGAAAATGCTGAGAAAAAGCAAGTTGGAAAAGATGGATTGGTTCCTGGGAAAAATATATGACTCCGAAAAGTTGCCAATGATTCGCCTATGCACGATCCGAATCTAAGACATCGTTCCCTCCCCTAATCGAGTCTCTGTGGGCTTCAGGTTAGCAGCATTCTAAAACCTAAGGCTCTGTCGCAAGCTTAGCTAGTCAGCAACTCGAATGGGCGTCTAGCAAAACATCATCAAGACATGCCATCAGATACTAAGAAACGATCCAGTGCAAAGGTGATTTCAATTTCGTCAGGTCACAAAAAATGAGAAGCCAAGCCTGCATAACTCGGGAGTTGAATGTAATCCCCTTGCTTGATTTCAGTTTTTGGTGGTACATGGGGCCCCTGCTTCAAAAACGATGTCAAACAGGCTGTAATCTAAATGTGTACCAGCATGAGCCCCCAACAAACACTTCAAAATCCACATATCCAGGAAACTCAAAGGGAAGGCCAAGAGGCGGGAAGTCCTTCTCGATACCCATGGGGTTCACTATCCAGTTGCGCTTGCCGCCACCCGCAAGAATCCTCAGGCTGTGAGAGGGTTGAAGTGTAGGTTTTGTTGCTATGAGGGTTGAGAGCACGTCGTGGGGTTGGGGTGAAAGCTTAGTCAGAGGGAAACATGATTGCATAAAACTGTCACAACCATTGTTGCCGGCAGCTTGAAGAGAAGCATCCTCAACACTTCCCAGTCAACACGAACCCCTCCAAGCTACACAGGCTGGGTTTGGGTTTAGTTTTCCGGGGAGTTGGGTTTCAGTCGGGAAGCTTAGGGCGCAGACGTAGCTCAGCAGCAAAGGACGTCAACAACAAGACACACTGGATGTCCCCAGAAAGTGCGGAAACAAGCCCTGAAGTAGCCACGTCCAAGAAAACTAGCAAAGAAACGAGGGCAATATCAAGCTCGCACAATCTTGCTCAAACAACGGGCCAAGGCCTGTGAAACTCCACAAACCCTTGGCACCTGAACCCTGAAGCCCGAAGGCTGTTTCCTGAAGGCCAAAGAAACCATGGCAAAAAAAAAATGAGGTCGCATCTGAGAGAGTCTCTATATCAAGGATTAAGCACCTGAACTTGACCTGTGCTCTTCTGACACTCCAGCCGTCCATGATTCCTTCACCATAGAGACGCTTTTAACATGTTGCATCCACAACTGAAGACCACAGGACTCCAAAGGGGGAGAAAGGGTAAACTGCAAGCCTGGTACATACTAAGCCAGTATGAACCCTTCAGCTAAAAGGCCTGGAAGCCCACAAACCTACTTCACTAGCGGATTCCACTTCAGGCTGAAGCAACAGGGAGGGCGAGAGCTCCGCGTCGACGGTAAGCATGCGAAGATTCGTGTCGCTGGCATAGATGGCCTGGCGAGTTGAAGGCTTCAAGTAGTGGGAGTTGATAGCTTAGGGGTGCGGTATAGTACTTGCCATTTTCTTTTACATTATCCCTATATATAACCCCCTATATAGCCCCTATATACTCCCCAGATAATCCCTATCAAGATATTCGGGAGGTTCGGAGAGGGTTTCGAGCTCTGGCTCTAGGGGGCTTAGAGCACGCAGCAAGGGCAATGAGCGCCTCACCAACTTCTTCGAAGCTATTGCCAAAAGAATCGAGTTAACTTAAATCTGTTGGGCCGAAATTCCAACATCCAGGGAGCTGTCTCCTCTGACGAAAGACCGACAGGTTTCAGAGAGGAATTCATGATATTCTCTCCTAGATGTACATATCTACGAATTTGAAACACCACCGCCCAGCCTAAAAAACACAAAGCCTGATACTCTTGTTTATGGACACTGATCGTTTGCCCCATACTTTTAAGGGGTTGTTTCTATATGAGCAGACCAAGCTTGAGAAGTGCCCAGCTAACCGCACGAAGTTTGATCGTTAAACTCAAGGCCCTGAGGACGACAATTAACCATAACGTCCAACTGTTCACCTACAAATGCCTACTCGGTGTGTCTACAATCCCCTAATGCTCCCTGCGAGCACACTAGTTTTTTAAGTCTTCTGAGAGCTTCGAAATGGGGATAGTCTTGCCGGCGGTTGTGAAAGTGCAGAAATGGATCCTGGAGTATCCCCATGTACAATCCCTTAAACATCGTCCCCAAATCTTGTGGCTTTCCTTCCTTACTAACCACAAGTAAGCCATCCACACTCTGAGGATGTGGCCGCCAGTGCAGAAGCGGTCACCAAGGCGATCGTCACGGCAAAGTTGGCCTAGACAGCTGCTCCAGGTTGAGTTTGGGGAGTTAAGAATTGACCACCATGCTCCGGGTGGTTGCACAAAGTAAGATTATGCTCCTCTTATAAAAAAAACCCAGAACCACAAGGAGAATATGATCTTACTGTGTCTTGGGGACAAGAGGCCCCCCAAATGAAACACTACTCAATTGAGGTTTTCAATTCTTGGGCTTGGGGCCATTTGTTCATTGAATCGAGACCCCCCAGGAGCAGGGGACACTAGTATCCCCCTTAACGATCCCCATTATACTCCCCTGTATATTCCCAAAAAAGTCCCCCTTCAAGGAATTTAGGGCCAGCTAGTAGGGCTCCTTGCTCGCCGATCCCGTTCAGGGATTAGGATTGAGCCGGCAATGTGTGAGGGGCGGTCGATTTTACTGCATATGGAATAAGAAGTTGCCGGATCCACCATATCAGCTTGGGAACTTGCCAGCCGGGTCGAAAGGTGGAGAGGTATTGAATATTGAGACTTCAATATTCGGACTTCGGCAAGTTTTTCCTTAGGAAGGAAGACTGGAACACGACCATAGCACAGCTCCTCTTAAAGTCTCTGACTTTCAGTACGATTTGTGTTTTGGAGAAGCAGGCCCAACACCTTAGACCTGGATGTCCAAAGCCAAAAAATCAAGCCTCGAGCCTGAATCTTAGACCCTCAACCTGCAGCCTTGCTCCCTGAACCCGGATTCACCCCTCCCTCCGGGCGGCCATGAGATTGCGGAGGGATCGCAGGAGCCAGGGCGTGCGGCGGAAGTGGGAGAGGTAGGTGGCCAGGCCTGGGCTACAAGATGCTGCCCGCCAGCCATACGCACGTAAGTCATCCCTGCTCATGTCCAGCACAACATGCCAACCAACGCCGGAAAGTTAGCCTCATACGTCAGGGTTCGATGCTAGAAGTGCTAGCACTTCAGAATAAAGTTGTTCAATACTGCTCATCGAACTTATAATCCTCACCGATTTGTTGCTGAAGCGGCTGTAGCATTTTCGGATTAGACCGTAGCATTGTTGGATTAGGGCTTGAGAGATAAAGGATGAGGTCTTGAGTTAAAATCCCCACCCCTGAAGTGCTCTGCGTTCCTGACGATTGTGGACCTTAAACCTCGCAGAGGCTTTTTTGAATCAAGGGTGGAATGAGGAATGAACATTCAACGAGCTAGCCCTGGATGTTGCAAGAGCCAATGATCAGCACAGCCCTGCACTCTTCGGCAGAGGATCCGAAGGTGTACAGGAAGAGAAGCATCTCGAACATTGCAGCCGCCAAAGTCATCTTGTCCCTTGTTTGGGGTGCGAGTTGAGTTCGGGGGCAAGAGGAGTCATTGGACATCAAAGATTCTTGCTGATTAATCTGCAACTCACCAACCGTTAAACGCTTCTGAGCATGTGCTATGCTGCAGGAAACAAGGAAAGGATACGTGACAGATTGCAGAATGTCAAGCGTGCTCCCACCTCATTGGGAAGGTCCAAAAAATACAGCCAACATGAACAACGCAGGTGCCAAGAACTAGACCTGTCAGTCCAACAGCCTTGCCGGAAAGTTGAAAGGAGAAAAACCCCGGCACAGTGTAGCCAACAAGGTACATCTCAAGCTGAGAGCAGACGAATAAGCAATCGAAATCTAGCCAGAGCCAGCACAAATGAGTAGTGTTTTTTGGTGGTTGAACCTAGTAAGATTATATTCCTTATACAAAAGTACTATACCAAAAAGGAGGATATAATCTTTCTCTACAATGGGTACCATAGTATCCCTAAATAAAATACTACTCAAATGACAACAAGCTGAAAAATGCTTCTTAGTAGCTGCTACAGCAGAAGCGTTCCCAAAAGGAAGGGGCCTGCCATCGGAATACAACCTTAATGGGAAATGCAAGATTCTCCCAGAAATTGCGCAACATCGGCAGCACTCCGTCGATGATGAAGATGAGCGAAATTAGCCCAGCAAAGATATCCTCAACTGGTAGAGTTTGTCACTTGACAGCAGTGCCCTGAAAAGTCCTAAACAGGTTTTGTTGGTGGAGGAACAGCAGGGTGCGACCACGAAAGGTTCTACGTGAAGGGTTTGAGGTTTAGCGTTAGAGTTGGGGTTGAAGGTCTTGGAAGGTCAATGTGGGTTCCTCTCATGATTCTGACCCGCTCATAATCCCCCCCCCAGCTGAAATCCATTACGATAAGGACCTCGAAAAAAATGATTTTGAGACATCCTTGGGTAGCTCAGCCTAGGGTAATTGATATCTCTTACGAGTATTCCTGCATTGCTGTTGTTTCTACATAGGAGCTCGGCACGTAGGTAGTAGATGACTCTGGGTGCCCAAGCCGCAACCTTTTTTCGGACCAAATCCTTGAAGTGAGTTTAGGGTTTATGTTTACTAAACCTGCTAAGGATTAATTAAGCGTATTTTCAGCAAACCCAATTAGTAAAAACGCTCCATGATCACTGGCTATGGGAATGTATCAACTGATATCTGCCTATTGACTGCCTATTTTGGCGTTGCACAGGCAACATTAAAACAGCATGGGCAAGCGATGGCCCTCCAAACCGACGTGGAACTGCAAAGGGGAAGCTTAAACTATGCATAACGTGGCTCTTCACATCTTGGATGCGACAAAGAGATCAAATAGGTGCACGAGGATTTTTGCAAAAAGGAGCCCCGTGATAAGAAGCTCAGAGACTTTTCCTGCTACCACTATGACTGTGCCGCAATGTGCAGGGCTCCAAAAAACCCAAACATCAAGGCCTGACGGACTCAGAGCGATCCCTCCGCGCATAAGTAGAGTAGAGTAGGAAACTTGCGAATTTGCAGATCCCTGCGGTAGACTGACTCTCCACGCTCTGCTCAACCCCTCAAAACCCGAATCTCCAGCCTCGCTGAACATGGTCACGTGCTTCATAAGGGCACCTAATTTTTGAGGTTCGCAGAGTCCGTGGTCGTTTCAATGACCCGCAAGATTTAGAGGGGCAGGGGTTTACGAACTTTGGTTGTTTTTCAGCGTGAAGTGGCTGGACTTTGGATATTGAGGCTTCACGATCTTGAGCCTCAAGCTTCCCAGCGCAGTTTTTACAGAAGCATGTTGCATGAACGATTGCAGAAGAAGACTCCCAAGCGGCACGCAAGGCTTAAACCCTAACCCGAAACCCTTCATCCAGCTCAGCATGCTCTAAGTACCAGGGCGCAGAGGTCGAAGACAGCGACCAAGATCGTGAACAGAGAGCACCACATGCACACCCAGAAGTAGTACGGCATGAACTCCAGATCCATCTCAGTGCACGAAATTATGGGGGCTGAAAGTTTTGGAGGGCTCACAGGTCACCAGCAAATGGCCTGCACGCCAGAAGCGGTTGGAAGTAGCCGTGGCCCAAACATGTTAAAAGAAATGAGCCAGACAAGGGGAGAGAGGTAGAGCACGTTACCCTTCAAATAAGGTGAAATCTGCACATTCCAACTCCTTTAGCGTCTATCTCGAGAGAGTCCTGGAAAGCAAAGTACATGGCTATCCCAACGTGCTTTCTGCACATAGGCTATAACCCAGAAGCCTTAACGTAACGCTCATATCCTCACGTGTTTCCCTCCCCGGACCCCGTGCATGATTCCCATGTATCCCTTGTCCAGAGGGCCCACATTTAACGAGACCCACACGCAGCACTGCAACAGGATTCTGACAGGACCAGGGGTAGATCCTAAAGCCCAAGCGGCAGCCACAGCCAGATCATAGCAGACAAGTGTGTACGCCAAGAACCTGGGGATCAAGGAGCTAACTTCTTGGGGTCTACTTCAGGTTGAAAGAATGCACGACACTTCTTTAAACCCTTGGGATTCGTGGATGAAAAACCTCAAGCTTAGGGTCTAATTTCTTCTTCAGGCTGTATAGTTTTTAGGACTTCGGATTTGGGTAGAGACTTGATGTGAGGGTTTAGGTGGTGTCTGAAGGCTCGAAGCTTCAGGTGCAGAATCACTGTTTCCGTTGTCCCTCCATCGAAAATGTCCTGTTTTGATTCCGGATGGGTACCTGGAACCATCCTGAAGATAGAACCTGATGCATCCAATGTATGGAAGAATTTTTTGGCATGGCTGTACAGCACCTCAATCTCTGCAAGTATCATGAAAGCATGTTCTTGTTAATCTGAATGAGACCTGTGATGAGGGTTGCTGTTCTTGTCATCCATATGACCCTCAAAGTGGCTTCAGCATGGTCATGATGATTGCCACCAAAAGCCTTCCTGCACGAACCCAAAAATCTAAACCCTAAGCTCAGCCCGGAGGGGCGGCGAATGGATCACAGGGCTCTGAGGTTTGAGGTTCAAGGTCTAATTTGGGATGTTGGACTTGGGATAGGGAACCAGAGGAATGGAGCAACGGTTCAATTACGCGGTCATGTAGAGGCTGGCATAGTAGTCCAGTTCCTCGTTGCGGGCTTGAAGGCTCTTGGATCTTGGACAGCTCTACGTGGAGTTAATACTCTTTGCACGAGAGTTGTAGCTATTCCATCTCTACACGTAATCTAACGGCCCATGGACCTCCAGACAATAAGAAAATGCAAGCTACGCCTTGACGCAAAAGCAGCACTTCTGGAAGCAAGATACGGACCCGTCGCACCAAGGATTGATAGAGGTTGCCCGGCAAACCTTGGGTCGGGTTCATCATTGGACGTTGTTTCTTGTAGGGGTTTAGTCAGTCTTCAAGGATGGGCGCAAGAGATAACAAGGTGGAAGGCCTTGAAAATTGGGAATGGCATGGGTGTGGCCAGGCTGCTGAAAGGTTTTTGTTGTGCATGGAAGGCTATGAGGAATGGAGTAGTCGTAATACGGTTTGAAGATGAAGGTGCTCCAGGAGAGTCTGCATCTCGTGCCGAGCGCGAGGGTCCAGGTTCTTGATTGATGAAGGACTTTCTCAGGCTAGCAAATCCAAAGCTTTTGCACCTCAAGGGTACCATGTGATTGTTTCGTGTAAAGAAACACGTGAGAAACGGAAAGCTTTGTGAAGGCAAAGCTTGCCGCAGGCTACAAACATGCTTCTGCAGTACGCTCTCGTCAAGGATACCCTCCAGAACTTGCCACTGATCTTGGATTCGGCCTCCTGTACCTAGCTGGTACGCCTCTGCATGCCGTTTGATAGATTTTGCACGGACGGAATCGTTTTGGAGACATCGCGGAAAGCTGTATACAGGCAGGACTACTGGGGATACCCGGAGGGATGATCAGGAAACTCTTTTGGTCGGGAAAGTCGCTGGCGGAAGGACTTGTAGACAAATGTAGGGACATATCAGTCATGAACTCCCAGCATTCTGTCGTTTTGATCAAAGGCAGCCAATCCACCTAATCCTTAGAAATCACGAGCCCAGACTCCAAGCGCAAAACACGACTCCTCAATACAGGGTGCCTACTAAAAACGCCAGATGCATATTTCTTGGATCTTGAAACCTCAACAGCGAAGCCAGAAACCTCCAAGACGCAAACCCCAGGAAAACTCCAACCTCAGAACCCTAGAACACAAATCCCATGCCTCACACCCGAAACCCTGAACCCGAACATAAGTTAGTCTCCCGCCCCCCAGCCCGTGCCAGGAATGAAAACGGTTGTCCAGCGGCGTGGAGAAGAGCATGCCGCTCAAGGCAGTGGACATGATCATTTCCAGCACCTTGTTGCTTCAGCAAATGTACTGATGAGTTGTAGTTGCCGCATGGCAGCGCTAGCGGTTGTAGGAGGATGGATGCGGGAAAAGCACCAATGAGAATACCCATGCCAGCAGCGGCAGCAGCAGCAGCAGCAGCCTTTGTGTCGGCAGGCAGCCCCTTCACAAGCTGCATGCAAACTCTTCAAATGACAATGAACAGAAAACTAATCCCCAAATCCCTGAGCCCAAGGAAGAAGCGGCCGCGGCACCCCAAATTGGCCATTCGTGCCGGCAAGGAAGCGGCTCCCGAACCTTGGTCTCCCAACTTTTGGGTCACGGTAAAAGACTCTAGGACTTTTTAGGGGTTCAGGCTCTATTTAGAGTTAGGGTTTAGGGAGTTGTCAGGGCGTTACCACATTGATGGTCATCAAGCTGTCAGGATGACATTGTTGAAAGCGTTGCGTTCTCGAGAAATCTGTAGCATCCCCAACAATACAATACACCCAATGTATGCACTCACCAACATCCCTGCGCAACCCTGTTTCTAAGTATGCTCACCACAGCCGAGATCAACAGAAAAGACTTGCCTTCCATGGATGTGACCGCTCAGAGATCAAGCCTGCACCCAACACTCACGTCTCACAAGCTGTCCGAGCGGCGTGATGGCAGGAGCCAGTGCAGCTACGAACAAGTACAGGATCGTGGAGATGGACTTCTGTGCGTTCCTTGCATCATGAAACCACTTGCGCGATCAGTAATGGATTGTCTGCTACAGCTTGTGCATGTGAGTCACAAGTTCAAAGGCCTCTTGTTCCAACGACGAAGCGCCATGTCTACAGGCTAAGGCTTCAAGGATGAAATATTATAAAGCTAAACCATGCGCCGCTTAGGATGAGGGAAACGCTCTTGAAGAAGTATGGCTCAAAAATCGACACAGGAACCTCAATTGGTCCTTCAAGGCCGTGCCAAGCCGTACATGTCCAGTCAAACATCCCCATTCCAACACGAGCTAACATAGTAGTTTCCATTTCCTTTACAATTATTGTGGAAAACCGACGTCAGAAAGAATTTGTAAGTTTCCAAAATGGTAGCTTTCTTGTCAGCTTCCTTGTTGTCCAAAGGTGCGCTTGCTGCGAACGCTCTTACGCCGCGCGTGCCAGGCCCTAAACATGAAACCTCCCGAACCTTGCGCTTTGCCTGATGGACTAGCACCCGATCGCCAAGACTCCCCATTGCCAGGCTTGAATTTGCAAATTCATCCCTTCAATGCTAAACGTCACACCCTGCAGACTATGATTTAATCAGTGCTCTCACCGCGGTTTTAGGACTCGCTATGCTGCTGCGAAACCTACGTTCCAGAATGTGGGACCGCCGCCATGTTTAAACACAGCTTATATGACTCAAAGTTCACTCTCATGAAGATCTTGCCCGATTTGAGGTTTGGTTTCATTGCTGAAGGCACTGCTGGCCACTAAGAAGGCTGCTTCATAGATTTTGGAAGCTTTCTCAAAACTGACCATCGTATCCTGTATTCAGTTGTTCACACGCTAAGGGGCAAACCTCTGGATGGCAAGACCCGAAACCTACAAACCCTGAAACCACCATGCAACATGTACCAAATTCAGTATTTCCATATCCAAACCCCCAAGGTCCTAGGAAAGGGACCCACAAATCCAAGAAACTCCCATGTGCTGCCAAAGGCACTCGGGCCTGAACCTGGGCCCCAACTGACAAGCAGCGAAAGAAAGAATGACTTAATGGTACGTTAAAAGGCCTCCGATATTATCTTAAAATTGGTTCCCTGATACAACATAATCGGCTTGGATAATACTCCCACCAAAGAATATTTCTATACGCGACTCTGATGATACCACTACAGATATACTATTTAGAGGACTGCTACGGGCGGTAGGAATTTTATCCCAAGGTTTCATGCTAAAACCCCGACATCCCAAAACCTTCTCGAGCTTTCTGGATATGTTAGTGACAGCAGCTGGGATTCAAACACCCCAAAGCATCTAGCAGGAAAGAATCTGCTCCTCGCACAGGAGCCCGCACACCCCAATAACCAATCCCCAGCCAAAGCATTTTGTATATATCGCCCCTACCCACACACTCTCGCCTTACCTTGCATTGCAGCTAATCATGCTACCTCTTTATGCGGCTCATTATGCGGCTCATCCTTAGATGCAAGGAACTCTGGCACAATTACACTTATGGTAAGCCCTCTGGCCGATTTTGGGGGGCAGCTCCAAGAACTCTAGTACAACAGCTTTCCAAAACCCAAGGAACGCATCCGTCCAGTCGCTGCCATAAAGTGGCGCCCGCCTCCGCAGGTCCAGGCGGAGGCCTTGCACCGCTTTGGGTTTGGGGCGTAGAGATCTGGGGGGATATGAGCTCAAGGGCTAGGGGTTTGGGCCGCTTTTGGGGTTTCAAGGTTTCAGGCCCTCGAGCTTTTAGAGTCCTAGTTTGGGGAGGTAAGGGGGTCGGGTGGAAAGTGCATGGGCCCTCTTGCTACCTGCACAAGGGCTTTAGGTTTGCGATAGGGGGTTACCGTGTACGACTTGTTCATGCTGGGCCCAGGAATTGGTGTGGGCCTAGGGTTTTGTCTTCGGCTCCACGGTTGTACTGCAAACCGGTTGCGAGAGAGGGTGACACAAGAAGCAAATCACAAGAAGAGCTATACTGGAAAACAAACATATGAGCACAAGGCACACTGGCGGTCATGGCCACTCAGGACGCGAGAATGCCACCATGATCGCCATGCTTAGCATGCTGTCCCTGCTCTTAAGGCCGAAGTTGCCTTGGGAGCCTGGATTTGCAGACTGGGCAATCCAAGGATTCAGGAAGGAATTTACGTTATCTTGGCATTCCCCAACATTTTTGAAAAGTCCCATGCTGGGTCCGGGGCCCTCACAACCGCTCAACAAGAAGAGGCTCGAAAATGGGGCGGCTTTTTCGGGAAGAGTACGATGAGAAAGTCTTGAAATTGCTGGAATACAGGAAGCCACAAGTAAATCTCCAACCCACTGGAGAAAGTAAGGGCTGCTTTGCACGGGACACCCAGCTACACTGAAGGGAAAGTGTTTCTGACCGCAAGGGTCTTGGGTGGCGACTGAATGCCTAAGGCTGACACCTCAGACTCTCTCGAAACACTGCGGCCCCGGCACACACTTCAAATCAACGCGAAGGCAGCTACCCCAAACTCCAAACCAGAATCCCGCCTTCCCAATCCCAATTGATGATCAAATTTACAGCCAAGCTTCCCCCACCAATCTTACCAGTGAATTCCAATGGGCCAAGATCCTGCTGTGCGCAACGGGATTCACAAGAGGGTTGTAGGGGGTCTGCCTTCAAGGGCTCAGATATGGGAGAAACTTGCAAAACGTAGTTTGGCTCCTCAATTGTGTTTACTTGCAGGGTCGTCAGCGGTATTGTCATGACATTGGCCCGTCTTCATGAGTCACTCAGACAAGCATGATGCAATCGAGAAAGACTGTTGACTTACGGCCAAGCCTGAGAGATTCGACGCAGGATGGATATGGGAGGGGCTGTCTGGGACTTTTGGCACGTAGGAGTGCGCAACTTGTACAGTTCTGGCTGGTTATGACCCGTTGCTCTAACACGCCTGAGGTCTGAGAGGAAGCCAGAGCATAAGACCTGTTTAAAAGACCGAGACTCTAGCTCTGGCTAAACAAAGGACCAAGCAAAAAGCTGAGGGGTGCGCTACCAAGATTACAACGCACAGCCCTGCCGCAAGTATGCATACTGGAGTGACTATTGCTGCCAATACCACCAGCAAAACTGTTAAAACTACTAGTGTCACCAGATCGTGTTATTGTTCTTGCCTTTCCGGTCAATGCGGCAACTCAGTTACGGATAGTCCCAACAACTGCAACAGCTGGACTGAAATCAAAGCAGAAGCCCACCCAAGACCTTGAGGCGTGAGTCCGGACACATCCATCATGACGCTCGGAGCGAACGAAGTGCTCAATATCGCGGTCCAACTGTCCATCGCAAGCCCAGCCCCAAACTTTTCCCTAACCCTGAACCTCATGAAGCCAAGTCCTTCATGGAAGAGCTCCGGATGTAGCCAGACTGGTCTCGGTAGACTGCCTAGGTGCAATCCCGCTTTGTTCAGGATTCAAGTTAGAGCCAGACGTGAAGCTCTACAACATTGTGTTAAGAGAAAGCAGGATTGCAAGCGGGCCTCTGCATCTTGCAGCAACAAGAGAAGCTATCAGGATCGACATGCCCAACAATAGGAATACTGGGAATGCTCAGCAGTGAGAACTTGGCAGCCTAATCTCTTTCCGTGTTTCAGAACACCCCCAACACCTTTTGCCGGATACTCTCCATTCTTATACTAAAGCATTTTTGGTACAAGGTGCAGAAAAGTCGGAGTGGGCGAGTGGCTTTTTTACCACAAAATGGCTAGACTACCGACAAACTTTTCTCGTTGTTTAATTGGGCTGCTCCTCAAGCTACCGAAGCTTGTAATAAACCGTGAAATCTAAGCCCGTCAACCTTCAATCCTGCCAGCCCTACCTTAAACAAAGAGAGTAAAGCGTACCCCTATTCTAAATTTGTAAGCCCTTCATCCCCTGAACCCTTAACCCTAAACCCTAAACCCCTAAACCCTAAACCCTAAACCCCCCTCCAGGCCTCAGCCTCCGTCATGTTTGGCGAAGTTTGTGGATTCGAGCCGGAGAGGTGCTTACCGGAAAAGAGCCTTGAGCCAGAAAATACCCTGCGCGGCCGAAGCTTGGGATTCAAGGGGTATGGGCTTGGCGTTCCATTGCGTAGGGGTGAGTGATTGGGGCTTGGGGTTCAGTGTCCAAGGCTTCTTGCAGGGTTTAGGGTTTAGGGGTTAGAGCTTGGAGTTTTGAGTGTTGAGCCTTTGGTAAACATGCGGATCACTTAATTGCCTTCCACACTTAATGTATGAGAAGGCGCGGTCGTGGAAATAATAGCATAGGATTGGTTATCTTATTACATCAGATGTCATTTGCAGAAGGCATCTTTTTCTGACAGCCGCAGCAAAGGTCATTCCACGTTGTTGCGTGCGTGTCTCCCCCGGACCGATTCCTAACATGTGCTTGAGGGCTTGGGTTCCCTAGATTGTATATATGCATGATGGATTGGTGGATTTGCTGGGTGAGCCCCGTAAAAAATGTCATTGTTGGGTGCAGACACGGGAACCTCGTGTTGAGGAGCAACCATTCAAGGTTTGGGAATCTGAGGTTTGGTGCTTAGGCTGCGTGCTTCAATGCTTACACCCTAGGGCTCGGTGTCCAGGGCACAGAGTGTGGGGTTTGGGGTGCAGTAAGACTGTAGCGTAAGCTTGGACGATAAATACATGGTTATGTCTAAGACGCGGTTTGATAAAGCCAGGAGCTAAGTAGAACTTTGGAGGAACCATAAACCCTTTGCAATGCACCCCAAAGAGCAAAACAACTGCCAAATAAGATAAAGTGCTACTTTTGGCCAAGTAAGCGTCCATCACAATCTGGGCCTTTGCCTTGACCTTGTCAAGCACCTCGTAGCACACGGCTGCTGGGTGTTTTGGGTACAAGTTCCACTTGCAGCTGGCTAAAAATGCTGTGTTGAAGCAGAAACCCAGGAAAAAGAACAAACATTTTTAAAAAAGGGATCTGCATAGCTCACACAAAGTCGTACACGATCCTGACATAGTCGCACGATATCCTCTCATCTCTCATCTCTCGCAAACATGTGAGAAGTTCCGGCCAACGGAAACCTCAAACCGAGCAACTAGTGAAGCCATATCAACAATTCCCCGCCTACGGCCCATTGACATGCAGTAAAATTTGACATCGCATCTACTTGCTTGCTTCTGACGAGTGATCAGGACCCCAACAGGAAAAAGAATCATAAGCTCCTAGCCCCAAACCTTTAATTCATTGAATAATCTCTACAACCAACCGAACCCTAAACCCCAAAAAACTGCAAATCCTGGACCTCTAAAATCCAAACCACTCTAACTCCCACCTCCTGGGTCTTCAAGCGGTTAGCTTCCAGTTGCTTAGCTTCCAGCTGCTTAGCTTCCAGTTCATCTCGGCTCGTATCTGGTCTCTCCCGCTTTCCTTACTCCGGGAATTAAGGGCTTAAGGGATTAGTGCTTTGGGGAAACATGGGAAACATAAGGAACTACTGCCCCTGCATGAACTTAGTTCCCAAGATGCATGAATTGCAAGTAAACTTCATTCAAGAACTAAAATAAAGTCCCTGTGCACGCAAAAAGGATAAGTGGAATTGCACTAGACCGTCACGGGAACAATGATGGCAATCTTTGGTGGGGTGCCTTTTTCTACTCGCAACTAGCAACGCCTCAGATTGTTCTTGGAGCCACCCAAAACTCCTGAACCTAAAGCTCCATGATGCCCCAGTAATAGCAGTAGTAATGTCAATAGCAGAAATCATAACAATAAGAACGAAACTAATGGAAATAATAGGAATACAATCAGCGCCCCTGCAAAGAAGCCAGTTCGTCGTTACGTACATGAAAGACAAAGCTCTTCCAGGCACGTACGGCTGCGAATCTATGGCGGAATCGTTTCAACAGGATTGTTGTCTTGCGCACTTGGCCTTCTTTGTTTTACGGTCTTTCGGAACTTCGAAAGCTTCGGTCTTCCTGTTGTTGAGAGATGTGCGAAGTGTAGGGCTTCGCGAAAAATAGGGCTTCGCTTTCCATCATTTAAGCCGGGCAAAAATTGGAGGCCCAAAGAAACCATCCCAACAAAGTGTTCCCCCCACGCCCAAGTCACGTCTACTGTTCTACGAAGAATCTCATAACAACATCATCCCAAACGATACGCAAATCAAGTCCAAGGCTCTCCCTGAATTAAGGACGAGCCGCGGCCGCCCTACCTGAGCAGTTTGGAGGACCATTTTTCGAGGAGAGTTGCGTAAGATTAGATCCTAACCACATTCCAAAACCCAACCGCCCCAAACCCAAATCCCAGACCCCAAAACTGCAAACCCACGTAAAGATCACTTCTACAAGCAAGGTGCCTTGCTTTGACTTCCAGCAGCCCCTGGGCTCTCGCAGGTGTCGCCAGGAGTCCGGTTGCCTGCTTAGGGTCTGGGATATATAGTTTAGGGTTTTGGATTTCTGTAATAGGCATTCAAGGTGTAGGGTTCAGGGCTGAAGGTTTTACGTTTTGGGGATGAAGATGAGGGCTTGGGGTGACGGATTTGGGATCAGGGCTCATGTGAAAGACAGACTGGAAGACGAAGAATTGCAGCTCCTCAAGGGCTTCGGGTTTTCAAGTTTCGCTTTACAATTTCGAGAGTAGGGCTTCAGGCTTCAGACAGGAAGGGATAGGTATTTATGTAGACATGTGTATATATCTATATGTAGGAGATATACTCAAAACCCCGCGAGACTTAGCAACCTACTCCTTGTTGGGATAATCTTCACAAGGCAGGTCAAGGCAGCAATAGTCGGGATACAACCAGAGGCACAAGTAGTGTCCAAGTCCTATGAGCCTCCAAGTCTGGGGACCACTAGGGATAGCAGCGGATGTGCAAGAGGGTATGGGTATGGGGCATGGCCTCATGTGTGTACACATAGCTGCAAAGATACGAAGAATATGAAACTTGAAGACGTACAAATCTTACATCTGTAGTTCAGGTGGTCTAATGGCACTGCGGTCCTAACAGTGTAAAGCTGATTTGGTCTCAGAGTTTCCACACGCTATTGATTTCAGAAGGACCTCAAATCTTGGTACCTTGATTCGCAGGTTTGGAAAATTCAGGGTTCAGCCTGGGGAAAAGCAAAAAGACGCTCGGCTTTGGGGTTTAGTGGTTGGAGCCCTCTTCTATGACGCGGTTCTGGTTCAGCGTTAGCCAAATATTCGTTCTGACGTGGGTTGACGTTTGTTTTTCTTATTCGGTCAAGGCCCTTTTGGACTCGGGGTCCTTGAAAGCACTTGACGTGTCGAATTTGCAAGTCCAGAAGCCTACACATCCGGAATTTGCACCAACAGAACCTGACGGACCCAAACTTTAGCTACACATGACATTGCCTCGAACCCACACTTCGCCTAAAACCCAGACACTCAGGTTTGCAACCACGCTGCAAAGTGCCGCACTGAAGGATGTAAACGTCTATACCTTGTCCCTGTAGAAGCTGCTCTCCAATCCATGCCCATATACTCTCTATAGAGAGGTGACTCCCGCAATCCTTTGAAATAGAGGCATCACCATGGCCTCAAAAGTCCCTGGTACTGCCTTCATTTTTTCCCGTAAGGGGCCGAAATCGTAGTACCAGCGGTTGGGCTTGGAGGTATGCCATACTGTGGTATGTCAGAGCTACAACTGGAGATGATTGCGCAAATTCACTGCTTTATCGACTTGCCCTGAACTTCTCTCATTTGGGTACTTGTTCGAGGGAATGACTTCCTCTAGCCCCTGTACCCTAGCTTAGAGACTAAACTACAAACCCACTCTCGCTACCCGCATGTACACAAGGGCCATAGTCCCTACGGCTTCTACAGCGTGATGATATCTGGTTCTGTGAGCAAGCAAACATTGAAATAGTGCTGGTTCACCATGACCACCCTACGTCTACCATTAAGATTCTGCTATCCGTAATCTTGATAGCAGCTTTCAGAAAGGTAGCTGGCCTTCAGCGGTGTTTGGGGACTCTAAAGAGTTCACAGCACCAGAGGTGTCGACGGCAGTTGAAATCGCACTCGGACGCAGGGGCGGCGATGTGCTGCAGGAGGTGTCGAATATTGCATCCGGAAAGGTTGCAGCAACCTCAAAAGAGGATTTGCGTGAAGAACGAATACTTCCCAGCTATACTCCAAAACTTTTGAGTCATGGAATATCTTGGCTCATTTGGGGTGATCTTCTGCGCTCCCTTACTGCACAGTATGGGCTTTGCGTTCGTGGTTCACAAGAGGATGGGCACGCAAGCACATGCCAGAAACAAGAAAAATTCTGGCACCTTTTTGACACGACTTTTCACTGAGGGCCCCTGCATCTGATTGAGACCTCTTGGGTCAGCTTTGGGGCTGTAGGCTTTAGGGTTTTGGGTTTGGGGCATTGGGCTTAAGGCTTACGTTTTGGGGTTTGGGGCTCGGTGTTTAGGGTGTAGGGATTTACGTTCGCGGTTCCATCAGGCTAAAAGAATCAAAAGACTTGTTGACGCGAGATCACAAGAGCCTCAAACCACTTTTCCTCGAACATGTACAAGATTGTCGCTGCTAGTTCCAGTCCCCTCCGGGATCCCTGTCATGATGATCTCCAGGGGGCTTGAAGATTCTGTGAACCCCTGTGCGCATGAGAATGTCCAGCCTCAACACGCCCTCATCACATGGTCAGTCTTGCCGCGCGATGGACAATAATGGGTCAATAATTGCAATTGCAATGCTTATACATTTTGCCCTTTACAACCCCAGCCCTGACACCTCACGCCTAAGAAGCCCTAAGCCCTCGGAAGCTGCCAGTCATGTCGAGGAGCCACAAGCTCGAATGGGTTCGGAAGCACGCGGTTCTCCTCGTCGACGGGTTGATGTCGAAGTGGTATATATATATATTTACATTTATTTATTTATATAAACATAGGAATTGCGTTGCATTTTGTACTGGGGCGGTTGGTGTTTGCCGTAAGGGGCTGTTGTGTTGATGGATTGGGCCTTACGATTTAAGTAGAGATTCGTTGCAGTCCGGGTTGTTTCGCGATTCCTGGCAGCCCCGGGGTCCAGACAGAGGCAGAATGCTTCAAGGAAAAACTCAAGCCATGATGAAGCAAGCATTTCCTTCCTGAGACACTGATGGCACATCCGAATCTTCGGATGCTCCTAAAGAATAAGAAGTAAAGGCCTCTCATATGGGTTGGTGAACCAAACGCCCTACAAACACGCCTGCATGCTCCTTACAACAGTCACCAAGAAGTCACCAGCGGCTCAGATGCCACAGCACACTAACGAAGTGCGGCGGCCCGTCAGTAAGCGTGCCTCACGCATAATGTCAGCTGGGACCCAAGAAAAGAGTTTGGGGGCCTGGAAACCTCTTAGTCTGATCCGCGTAAGGACACTACTGCAAGACTGATCTCAGTCCACATGCATGCTTTTGATCCTCACTTGCCTTCACCCAAACACTTCAGGCAACATTCCACAAATACCCCGGAAGATCCGTGTTTGGGCTGGCCTCTCCAAAATCATTCCTCCGAGAAGCCCTAGACCCTAAACCCGCCAAACCCTAAACCGTATACCTGATATCAGACCCTGAAACCTAAGATCCACTGCGGCTGCGGCTCTGACAATTTCACACCTTGGGGCTCAATGCAGCTGACACCCCAGAGTCGGGCTTTGGGCTTGGAGTTGAGGAATTTGGTGCTTGGGGCGCAGAAAGTTGAGGGATTTCAACTAACTGAAAGGTTTGAGGCAATGGGTTGCAAACTGAGTTAGGTCTGGGATATAGGGAAGTGCTCAACTAGGACTAGGAGGGCGTAGGTTGCTGACGCCACTTCTTTCGTAGAACTTTGGCGAAGTTGGGCGTCCCTTAGCATGTGGCGTGTCAGGGACGGATCAAGGCTTCAAGTCTTACGTTCGTAAGACTGTGAGCATGAAGCCTAATCCGACGCATCCCTCGCGAAAAGCCAGTATTTGAAGATTGCTTGGGGTCGTTAACCATTGCGATTGAGGAGACTCGGGCCTTGGGCTAGATGGCTGCGTATCTGATCAAACCAGATGGAAATAACAACATCGCCACTCGTTCTTGGGGCTGACATGGTCTAAAGCGAAACCCTTACTCTGGGAAAGGCCAAGTAGCCTTTCATGTATTGCTTGATTGCTACGGCGATTGTGGCATCCAGCATCATAGGATCCAGATCCGGGATGTCATACTCCGCAGCGACAACCACGTAGAATCTCAGCGCGCTTGTAGTAACCATAGCCCTGCGGCAGAGTTCTTAAGATTTGTAGGGTTTAGGGGTGGAGGTCTCTGCCTCAGAATAGGATTCAGGGTTTCGGTGGTTCAGGATTCGCGCTTGAAATTTGAAGCACAACAAGTGGGTTTTGTCATATGAGCTATAATCTAAAGTATCCCTCCTAATACCCCCTAGAGTAGTCCCCTGTATAAACCTCTGTATAACCGCTTTTTGGAGGAGTTTAGACCATAGCTCATATGAGTAGTGCAATGGAAAATCGCTGGTAGGCATTCAGGCTGCAGTGTAATCTCAGACAATGTCTTTGCAAAGGGTCTTGCCAGACTTCAAGACCCCCACCGCAGCACCCCCACGGAAAGAAGCGAAGGCCAAAGCCGGGTTGATGCTAGAGGCTTATTTGGGTCTTCTTCGGAGGGTGCGTTGGAATGCGAATGGTTAGTGAACCCATGAATTTCAAGCATGAGCCAAGATATTTACGGGTGAATGCCGCAAGGAGTGCTGCTCAGCACATTCCGAACACATCCAGCAACGCGCTATAATGGGGAGCTCCTGGAACAAGGAGTCCTTTTTCTATCAGCAGTGGGCAGGCTTGGGATCAAAGAGTCTCCTGACGATGAGATCAAGAGTATGGGAATCTGCACCTTGCAATGTCGCCTCATCGGCACAACAACTCTCATGTTGAGGGCATCTCGATTACAAAGATTGCTTGGTCTACACAGCTACAGACTTCCGGAGAGATCGATGCGCTTCCCTACAAACCACAGCCACCACAATCCCCGAACAATCTCAATCTCAAACTCCCTAACCAACTAAATTGAAAACCTCCGACCCAGCACTCGGGAAGCACACCCTAATAATAATTCAGGATCCAGCCGGGCTTACTCTTACACATTCAATGCAAACACCCCACTCTTCAACCCTAAGCGCTGATCATTCGCCACTCCTTGCATGCTCCTTGCTTGTGTGGCTTCCCTGAGATGCTCCACTCCAAACACAATGACACGGTTTAGGGCACATGGTTCAGGGTTTAAGGTGTAGCTGTGGAGTTTAGGGCTTAGTTCAGGGCCGCAACAAGCTTACGAGCTTTTGCTGTGATGTCACGATATGAGAAAAATGAACTGAAAGCGCGCTTTGGGTAGCAAAGCAAGCATGCAATGAGCTGGTATCTTCAAGTCTTTCTTTGAGCACATCAGAACCGAACAGGGACACAGTATATCTTGTTGCTTCAGAGATGCTGGCTCTGCAGGTTTCCACGCAGGATTCTGGAACAGAATGTCAATCGCTCCTCGTCGGATGCTAAGCAGCACAATTGACATGGAGTGCTTTGTAAACTCGGGGTTCCGGATCCAAAATTTGAGGATCGAGCCTACAAGGTTTTGGGACAAAGCTGAGACGTGTAGGTTCCTAACGCCCCAAGTCCCTAACATTCCAAAACCACAATCCCTCAAGCAGCAAAGGCTGTAAACCCTAAACCACTAAACCCTAAACCCCTTTACCCTAAACCTAAACTCCCCCCCCAGCAGCAAAGGCTCTTTTCGATCTCAATTCGAGATGTGGCTTTGGCGACCATTTCTCGTAGGCAAACTCCCACTGGATGAGGCTGAGCAGTTGATATTCAACCCTGGGATGCTGGTTAAGGTTTTAGGGTTTAGG
>CAJNIZ010045264.1:11673-45254 GCA_905231905.1 Symbiodinium pilosum | reverse complement strand
CCCATGGTTTTAACCTTAGATACTTTCTCAAATACTTCAACCCGCCGCGCCCCGCGCCACCCCCTCCTCCTCCGCAAAACCCCCAAACCCCAAACCCCCAAAACCTGAACCCTGAATCTTGTCATCCCAAAACCCTTTGAACTCAGCCCTACAGGTCTAAAACCCGAGCCCTAAGCCCCAAGGCCTTCAACCCGTCATCCCAGAATTTTCAGGGTTTTTGGCTATTTTTCTGGTCTAGGGTTTAGGATTCAGGGTAGGGTTCAGAGTTTAAGGTTTAGGGTTTAGAGTTTAGGGTTTCGGGTTTAGCCAAATCTCAGCCCTACGCCCTAAATCCCAAGCCCCACATCGCTCAGTCAGGTCTTCCTGCATGGGCAGTCGCCTCAAGCAAAGGAGATAACTTTGAGTGCTGTTAGGCATACTTGAAGTTCCTGACATGAGGGGTTACAGGTTCTGGGTACCCTATCTCATGTTATGCTTGTAATTTCCCCTAACTTTGAGAGTAGAGGTACTTGAAGGTTCATGCCTCATTTAAAGAAGGGGTCTTTTTTCAGCTTCTATGTCCGTGGGGCCCCTTAACCCTAAACCCTCAAGCCTAGGGCCTAGAATAGATGGAAACTGTATACACAGGGGCCAAGAGCAGAACACGAAACCCCGCAAACAAAACTCCTCCCAAAACTGGGGACCTGAACCCTATATACTTTCTATGAACCCTTCAACCATGCTTTTCGGGTTTCAGGATTATGCGGGTGCGGATTAGGGATTATACGGGGATGCTTTTGAGAATTACCCACCTAGGACTGTCTTTCGTTCCGTCACTGGCAGGCCTTTTTAGACGAAGTAGGGTTTCATTATAGTTTCTGGTGAGTGTGTAGAGGGTTCTTTGACAACGTAGGTAGTTCACATCTGCATCAGGATTAGTTCAAGCCATACAGGGCTGGCAGTTACACGCGTGCACGTGATGTTAGTTGGCCGCGTGACCGCGTGAGTACATACCCCTTGGACTGGCTCCAAGTAGGCTGTCTGTAACTGTATGTATAGTTATCCTGCCCACAGCTATTGCTACTGAAACAGTTGGTATTGAAATCTGGAATAACCTTAGTACACCATCATTAGATACTTCCCATGGTATAACATACTTGGTGTCATGCGGGAAATTTAGCAGCCACTGTAGTAGAAATGCCCCTCCGCCCCTATTTGAACGTGTTCCCATTATAATGCCGGTGGGACTTTACAACGACTTTAGCGCTTTCCAATTTTTTGGGTTCCTCTACTTCAAATTACTGGAGTTAAAAGTTAGACTGTCAGTGGAGGATTGAAGATCAACTAAGACACCATTGTATCATGAGGTGGGTTTTGTTACGGTGGATATTAACAGCCCTGGAATTTTGGTGTTGATGCTTTTATCGAGGTCATGCATAATTTTTCGTATCGACATTCTTACGGGGTTGGGGATGCTGATTATTAAGAGGGAGTGTTACAGGATGTGTGCGTGTGGCTAATATGTGCGCTGAGCTGCACATGATGCCTATGTGGCACTTGCAATTGTTACCCTTTATTTTGTGTTGCTTATCTCTTCTGTGTTGAAGACAGTCTCAAATCTTACATCGAGGTGGAAGCTCTCACCGCCTAAGCCTTTAGGGTTCAGGGCTTAGAGTTTAGGCTTAAACCTGAAAGGCCAAACTCCCAAGCTGTAAAGCTTCAAAGGCTGCAAACCCTGAACCCTAAGCCCCAAACACCAACCCCCCTAAACCCCAAAAACCTAAACTCGGACATCATCAACCCCCTCAACCCACTCAACCACCTAAGCCCAAAAAACCTAAACCCGAAAGCCCTAAACCCCAAACCCTAAATCCTAAACCCTAAACCCTAAACTAACATCGAAAAGGAGACCTCACTGCGCTGCTGCCGTGCCCTTGGCAACCTTGCGCGCGTGGGGAGGTAGGGCTCATTTGGGTTTAGTGGTTAGGGGTTCACGTTTTAGGGGTTTAAAGTTTACGTAGAGATTGAAGTGAGTGCTTTAGCAAATCCCACTGTTCTGGAAAGTCCCCCCGGTTTTTTCCTGGTTCCAAAAACACCACTGAGATTCCTTGATCCGCGGTTCTTTTTGGGGCATCAGATGCAATGTTCGCTCGCATGTCTGAAATGTGATGCCTGGATGCTGTCTAGTTGCAAACCGGCAGGGCAGGCGAGAGGGCAGCGTAGGTTGAGGCCATGTGAGCTGTAATCTTAACTCCCAGTACCCCCCTTAGTAACCCCTAGAATACTCCCCCATATAGTCCCCTATATAACCCTCTTTAAGGATTTTAGACTGTAGGTCATGTGGCAGCAACAGAATGCTTGCTCTGAATGCCGATTCCGTACGCTTGCGGAAGTAGCCTGAGAGTTGTGATCTGTCAAGCCGGGCGCGGTAGGCGGGCATTTTTTGAGATCTGGTGAGGGTTTATGGGTTTAGGGTTTAAAGGCTTAAGGGTTTAGGGTTTAAGGGTTTGAGGGTTAGGGTTAGTGTTGAGGTCTGTTCTGTCAGCTTGGGCAGTTCTGCTTTTGTGTAGAGCTTCGCTTTTTGTGGCGCGCCTTGGGTGTCATGGCTGCTATCCCCGTGCACAAGCTTATAGTCCCCCTTCAGTAAGCAGAACACGGGGTCTATGGGGATCTTATTATAATATACCCAAAGCCACATTCTATCTACATTCCCAAAGCCACATTCTATCTACATTCTATCTACTTAAGGGGGGTTGTAAGCCCAAGACTACAGATCCCAAAGCCCACGCCCGAACCCTCCACCGTAAGTATCCGCAGGTGTAACGCCAAAGAGCTCCTGGTTTCTCAAGGACACTTCCATCAGGTTTCGAAGTTTTTCGAGGTTGGGAAGTAAGAATTTTTGAGGGTTCCGGAAGTCATCCCTTATGGCTTTGGGGTTTAGGACTTGCAGATTTGGCGTTTATGACTTTGAGGCTTGAGCTTTAGTAGTTTGAAATGCCAGTACGTTGCATTTGTGTGTCCGTGACTTTGGTTCCATTTGCAGAACCCTGGCTTCCCAGACCCCTGGGAGGATCTAAAATTAGATCCCCTATACAGACATCATAATCCCTATATAATCCTTATATATTTTTTCCCTATGGTTCTAGGGGATCTAATTTATAGATCCTTTTGGGGGTCTGGGTTTGAGAATTACTTCAACCTGGCTCTCATAATCTTCACGCGAGTAATCTTGATCCTATCATCTGAGGGGTAGTGGCCACACACCTTACTGGGTTGCTGTTAAGGAATTCAATTTAAGTCACTATATGGGGTAAGCCATATTAAGTACTATATCTACCCATTATGAAGTTCCTTAGCAGCAGCCCAGTTCATGAATCCGCTGGATGACGAGCTGTTTGGACGTTTCAGGTAATGCAGTGTTTTGCAACTTGAGTCCTGCCAACTGGATTGGCAAAGGAAGGGCATGGTAAGGCTGCTTGCAAGGCTTCGAGCAAGAGAGATTAGGGTTTGAAGATTTTGGGATTAGCTAGGAGGAAAGTCCAAAGTTATGACCAGGTCATGTCTTATGTAGAGTCTCGTATATTTCTTTTACAGAGAACGCTGGTGTTGCGTGATATGCCTACCTAGCTTTGAGACCCTGACCCCAGTCTCCAGCTTAGGGATATCCCGCATTCTGGGTTCCTCCATGTCTGCGGCGCAGATAGTAAAACCTAAGCCCTAAACCTAAACCCTAACTGGCATGGGCCCTGACAAACACCTACATCCTGTGTAAGATCCTTTGACCCGGACCCCGAATTTTGAGGAATTGGGTTTAGGGTTAGGGGTTAAGGTTTAGGGTTTAAGGTCTAGGGTTCAGGGTTTCACCTTACAAAAAATCAGCTTCCTGGGTGTTTTCAGGCCCTCACGTCCCAAGACCAACGAACAAAAACCAACAGCCTAAACCCTAAACCTTGACCGTAAACCCTAACCCTAAACCCCCTAAAGGGGCCTGAAGGCTCTGAAAGCCACAGGCTGAACCCAAATCCTAAACCCTAAACCTTGAAACCCTAAACCCAAACCCTAACCCTAAACCTTTAAACCCTAAAGCCTAAAACCAAACCCTAGACCCTTAAACAAACCCTGAACCCTAAAACCAAACCCTACACCACCTTAAACAAACCCTGAACCCTTAAACCAAACCCTACACCCTTAAACAAACCCTGAACCCTTAAATAAACCCGAACATGCTATTCTGCCTTAGGCCTGACACTGCAGACCTTAAGCCTGAAGACCGGGTTTAGGGATTAGGGTTTAGGGATCAGGTTTAGGGATTAGGGTTTAGGGTTGAGCAGACCTAGTCTGCGACCGCCGTAAGGATAAGATTCTGAAAGACAAAAACCCAGGGCTTATAGTTGAGGGTTTAGGGCTGAGGGTTGATAGTTGAGGGTTGCAAAGTCGTTGTAGCTGTTGGAGGCATTGTGATTGCGCGGCCTTCTGCATTTGGGTTTCGGAAGGGCCCTGCTCTTGATAATTCAAACTGAAGGCTTGAAACTCTAAACCTTCCTTGGAGAGGGTTTAGGGTCAGGGAGACTTAGTAAGTAGGTTAATAATGGGGATCACTAGGGCTATAGTTATATGGGTTATAGGCGGGGTTATCTATGAGTCCCCCTGACCCTCCAAGTAGGAGAGCTCAGGCCTCTGCCCGCTACTCCGCCACACATTTCCGCCAATGTTGTGGCTTTAGATTTCTTATAGACTTATGCGTCAAATAGATCACCTCAACATGATTTCGAGAACTTAGGCGCTATTGTTGAAGTGGTTTTCGTATTTCAACAAAAGCTCAAGAACCCCCAATCCTACACCCTAAACTATAAGACAGCAGACAGCCTAAGCCCTAGATCCAGCGCCTTAAACTCTCAGCTCGAGATCCCAGACGTCGTACATATCCCTATAACTCGCTCAAGGGGTCTAAGGCTACCTACTTCTTCACAGATCCCCATGACCATTTGAAGGGACCAAGCAATACACCCTGAACCCCCACTGTTTTGAGAAGCCACAGGAGCCGTCGCAGCCTTGAAGGCGGCATGCATGGCAGGCCTTGTGCTATTAAAGCAATAGGCTTCCTGAAGTAAACATACATAGATGTATGTATGTTCTCTATATATTTAGACACATAGATGTGTTTGTACATAAACATAGATAAAGGTATAGATGTAGCTATATGGCACATTACACATATATGCATGTGGGCTGAAAAGGCAGTATGTGGGGTTAGGGCCAAAAGGTTTCGGGTTAGATGGGTCCTGCAGGTGACATGTAGAGGCAAAAGGATGTTTATGGGTTTCCAACACTTGGGGTTCCTTTTGGGGTCGCGGTTTAAAATCTAGGGTTTTGGGTTTATATGATTTGATACTCAAGCCCCAGCATAGAAGCCGGAGTAGTTGTGAATGTTATCCCTTTATAGTGCGAATTTAAACCAATCGAAGAAGAGATCAAGGGGCTGCTGGGTGAAGGTCAACTTGGGTGCGTGTACAGGGCAAAGCGCCTCCAGGACGGGCTGGAGTTTGCAATCAAGAGCAGCAAACCCGGATCGCGGTCAGATGTCTTGAATAATTGGCTGGCTCAGGTCAGCACCTTGAACCACCCGAACATCATCAAGGTCTTCGCGGCCTACAAAGATGTCAGGATTGTGTCTCTGGTCTTCGAGCTGTGCACCAGCAGAGATCTTATGGCGCTTCTCAAACGCGAAGCAGCAGAGCTGCAAGGAGTTCTGCAGGCTGAAGGCTCCTTTGCTGCGGTCTTTCGCGCAACAGATGCTGGCCGGCACGGAGTACCTTCACGAGAACGGCATCGTCCAGGACCTCAAGTGCGACAGCTACGCATTGGCATGGATGAGCTACGAAGCCCCCCTGAAGCTGCTCGATCTTGGGTTGTCCACCGCGATTCTGCCAGGACAACATTTGAAGGAGATGGTGGGCATCATGCAGTACATGGCCCCAGAGCTCGTCACGCACTGGTACGATCAGAAGTGCGACCTTTGGAGCATCGGCAGGATGCTTTACTTTTGTAAAGCTTACCAAACGCCATGGGGCTCGAAGACTGAACACGAGATTTGGTGTTTTCTGGATGATGACTCCTTGATGATTAAGTACGACGAAAGCTGGACGAGGAAACCATGGATGTGGAGATTTGTCTAAGCGCTCTTGAGCTTCAATCCACTTGGCCGACAGAGGGCTTTTGCCATTCTCGCCGACGTCTTCTGAGTGCGTGGGGCGACTGTGCCTGATCTAGAGGTGCACATGGTCTCGGGGCAAAACTTTGGCTCCAGTGCGACGGGTTGATTGCAGTGTGACTGCTTTCTCAGTCTGTCTAAACCCATCTGGGAGTTTCCAATCAGGGGTGGAGATTGTAGAGCGGCATAAAAGGATTATACAGGGATATGTTGAGTTCAGATGAACAGAAGTGCAAGATCAAATTGACAAGCACGGCTCTTGTAAAGTAGAGGCTTTCATGCCTACCAGTACTACTCCCGAGCAATCCTTGTACGACCATGGTAACACATGGCCGCTCGATTAAATTAACGGGCTTGGCGCTGAGGAGCTAGGGCTTGGGCTCAAGGATTCGGGGTTTGAAGTTCAGGAATCATGCTTTGGGCTCGGAGTTTTTCTTGGGCGTTGGGCTTGCGCATCCTCGCACCGCGCATTTATGCATGCGAGATCCTTCAAGTTCAGCCGGCGTTACATTATGCCCGAGTACACCTCTACCGGATTTGCTTGGGGTCTGAGAGTTAGGGGTAGGGTTCAGGGCTTAGCAAGATTTACAAGGTGTCAAAACAGCGTCATATTGTGCAGAATGCCTTTCCGGTTCACGCTTACTTCGGGGAAAATTATCTTAAACCCCGAAAACTGTGCCTGCGGTCTTCTGGGTTCCCGGCTCCTTGGCTTTGCGGCTTTCTAGCTTCCTGGCTTCGGTTTCCTGCGGGTGAACTTGGGAGTTTCCTAACATTTAACGGTGCCTTTAAAGGGGCTATAGGGATTGTGTAGAGGCTGTAGAGGTATATAGGGTCTTGGGTTACCAAAAAATAGGGGTACCACTATGGGCGTCCAAATAATAAGGATTATAGTATTTACGGATTATAGTATTTTAGGGTATCTTCTCTGGGCCCCCCTTTGTTTGGAAAGTGTGAAATTGAGCTCTCTTTTGGAGCGTCGTTGACTCGCGAGATCCCCGCCGAAGGAAGTTAGGTTTGTGTCCATTTGGCCGAGGATGATATTGTGGTTGTGAAGGCTTTAGGAACGAAGGCTTAATCTTTGGCACTTCGGATTTCAATGTAGCAAGTTCACAGAGTCAATACCGCGAATACATGACAGCGTCCATGTTTCGGTATTTACAGTATAATCCAGCAATAGTCCTTGTCGCGCAGCCTTAACTCCACAGAATCTTGCCCATCCTGAGACGTCCCAATGCGCTTCTCAAAAGCTACCCAGGAAATTACAAAATCGATAGTTTGCATCCTGATGTCAGATTTTGCAGAACGAATGGCAGTCCTGACTTGCTCTTGCTCTGCCTGTTTTCAATGCCGCAAAGCCTAAACCACTGACTTCACAACAAGGGCCAGACGAAACAAATCGCAAAATTCAAACCGTAGGAAACACTAAAAACTGCATTCTAAACCCCAGACCCTCAATTCCAGCCCGCTCCCTTCATTCCTTTCTCCCTCCTTCCGACTTGGGAACCCCAATATGTGTTTATAATCCTTCGTAAAGAGACTTCCTAAAAAAGGCCCATGATTATTTGAAACCCTAAGCCCTATCTAGCAGCGTACATTCTTCTATAAAGCCCTATGCATCCCCTAGAGCCCGTTGAGCGCCCTCTATCCTTTCTTAATCTCCGTTTCTTCTTCCAGGGGGCGACACAGCAGAGGTCGCTGCCTCCTCGCTGGTGTCGCTGCTGAGCCTCCGGGACAAGCTGGGGTTTTGGTGGGTTTTGAGTTCATGGCTTACAGGTTTAGGACGTAGGATAAGGTAGAAGTTAGAACAATCGTACAGTTGTCAATGTGTGAGGCAACAATGGAGAAGCACATGGAAACCGGGTTTAACGAAGGATTTACGGGGATTCTTACCAACCAAGATCTTGTGTATCATGAAAATCAAGGGTACCACAAATAGAGTTGATGATTTTGGTAATTTGTCATTGGGAGCCTTCAGTCTTCCTTTTGTTGCCTTTGACAAGGGCCTTATGTAGAGGGTCTGTATATACATTAAATTAACTTTTGTAATTTTTAGCGGGATTTCTTCCACGTAGAAGGAGTTTGGGTTCCGGAATGTGTGAGCTTAGGGTAAGCTTGGATCCCCCAAAAGAGGGATCCTGTTTTTGTAGCTTAGGGGCATCTGTACTTGGACTAAGTTGTGTGTGCCCGAAGATGCCAGCATGTTTATGTAATACCATGGCCTTGAGTGCAATCGAGCCAATTCATGCGATTTGCCAAATTTTGACATTGTAAAATTCCAAATACGCCTTTTTTTTGGGCGCTAGGGCCGCTAGGGATGTAGCTAAGCCCAGGACCCCAAACAGTCAATCCTGAACAGGAAAGCCCAACTTCTGAATTCCCCACCTCCTAAAGTAAATTTCGGGTTCAGGGTTTAGGGTTTTGGTTTTTGCGGTTTACTCAAACTCGAAATCTTATCCCCAGAGCTCCAGAGGCCAACCAAGAAACCGTAAATCCTAAACTGCGGACCAACTTAAGCCCTCTACCTCAGGCCCTCAGCCGTAAACTTTGAATCTTAAGCTCGAGTTTTAAAGTTCTGAAGGAGGGTCTCGCAAAAGGAGGGGTACCATTTTTGGGATGCCCACAGTAAACAGTAGGGTACTTTGGGGGTCTATATTGGGGTCCCCCTACTTATGGAAACCACCATATACCCCTATGTATTCCCATTTATCCCCTTAGAGCCCTAACCTCACACCCCAAACACTAGACCCTAAGCCTTAATTCCTAAACCCGAAACACTACATCCCAAGCCCCAAACCCTAAAGGCTCAAAGCAGCCCCCTGAGGGATTGCAGTCCATTCGACGGCATGTATTTCTCCCCGACTCGTAGCAAGAGCCCAGCAATGATCAAAACAAAGAGAAAAATAAATAAATAGCAGGACCCCGATCACACGCATATAATCCACGATCTAGCCTCCGACCGTAGCTGCGACCCACCGCCTGCTTGCCATGCGTGGAGCGGCCATTGAGCGTGGCATTGTGAAGCGACTGGAATCGCAGAACTCCAGGATCAACATTTACTTGAGCCCCAAGCGAAGCCCACATGAGGAAAATGACACGCTGTTGCAAGACCGCCGCAAGTGTCTGGACATCTCTTGCATGGGACACGTCGCCATCCACACTGCCTTTGCAATGTTCCAAGAGTATTCCTGTTCCAAGATCCAAGCGCTCCTGCAGCGATCGTGAGGTGCAACGCCGCAATTCTGCAATCCAAGCTGCTTGCCAGCCACCGGAGCATTCAGCAGCTTGCGGAGAGCAATGAGCCTCCTCTGCCGTTGAGGGAAAAAAGGTAGGCCATGGCCGGGATGCCGCGGAAGCTACCTTGCAGGCCACGCTGACTTGGCTCCAGCATTTCTGGGCCAAAGTGCAGCTGCAGGCCAGCACAACCCGCGACTTCTCGAAGGATCTTGGGGAGATTCAGGGCTTCAACCCGTTGAGGAAAGGCATCCTTGACAAGGCAGCAAGCGCTTTCCAGACGGCCGTGGGCCTGATGCGGACGGTGCTGCTCTATCCTTTGACAGATCAGAACGAGGCGCAGGAGCTCGACAATGCAGCAACGAGGGGGAAGAAAGTTTGATGCAAAGCAGTGGCATGTACGATGCCGCTGATACCATGGTCTCGGAGAATGAGCGAAAGGCTAACAGACTGCTGCAGCAGACCGCGGCGAACCTGCAGGAGAAAAAAGGGCGTTGCAAGGCACTCATGTCATCAGCTGCATTTATGCAGCTGAAGCTGCGCCACTTCTGCGTGCAAATGCTCGTACAAGCTCCACATGACCTTGGCGGCCTTGAGCTCTTCTTCCGGGCAGCTGAAAAAGCCCCTGCGGGTGGTCGAAGGCAGCTCTCTCAAGAGATTGGAAAAATGAGAGCGGGGGTTGCTCTGTACGCGACCTGGCCCGCGTGGCTGTCCTTTGCCGCGACATCAAGGGCATGCGCTGGGTGCTGGGTTTTTTGGAACAGGAGGCCAGCGGGGGAAGAATCGCTGGGGCGACCGTGGGGCGATGTCCTAATCAATTTCGGCTTCAAAGGCGGCGGGGTGCACTTTAGGGCATGAAGTGGGATCCGCGAGTGTCGAGTGCTTGCTTGCTGCTTGTGTGTGCTCTTGCGTTAGGATTGCAGCTGTGTTGCGAAGTCAGGGAGGATTTGGTCGAGTGTGATTGCTTGATGAGCTGCAGGTGTTGCTGCAGTGAAATTTTTGTTTGTTTCTTTGTCTCTTCTTCCGTGATTTTGGCGAAGCCGGTGCGCCCAGGTGATGAGGTGATTGCGTTCTTGGTGGACACGGATAGCGAGCTGAACTTCCTCATGTCCAAGTACTGCTCGGGTGATGACCTGAGTTCGGCCATTTCTGTTTTTCAGTGCTTACTGTCCAAAGCACATCTGAGTGCTGCTGGGCGCATTAAGCGACGAGTCTTGGTTGACCCGGCTTGGCAGAGACTGTCAGTTGCGCGTCTTGTAGAGAGTGTTGCACGCTCGCCCCAGTCCGCACGCTGGTGTGGTTGCGTGATATGTCTGGAGCTCAACTGCGACGGAAGTGCTCTGCGTCGCGTCGTGGGCGTGCTGATGGCCTGGCCCTTGAGGGGGAGTCCCGCGCCAAGCGAGAGCATTCGGAACTTCTCCATTGGCGCGAAGAACTAGCGCAGCTGATAAAGGAAGCAGGGCTGCCAGTGGTCAAGCAGGCGCTTCTGTCTTCTGCCCCTGAAGCGGTAATTATTGCAGCCGTTGGCTGCCCAAGGGCTTCAACCATCAGGAAGCGGATGCGTGAGTGGCGCAAAATATGCGCCTATTCCATGAGTGTTTGCGGCTCGCCTTGGCCCGACCATGTTGGTGTCTTACTGGACTTCATTCTGGAGCGCGTGGAAGAGCCATGCGGCCACACTGTGCCAGAGTCCATATTAGCCACACCTGCCTTCATGCAAAAAGCAGGCGGCGTAGCCAGTGGCGAGCGGCTTGCAGACAACCAGGCGCTGAAGAACGTTGTGAACCCAGCCACCCATGATCTACGGTTTGTCGCTCCCCCGACTCGGAAGGCACCGTTGGTTCCCATAATGCTGATCGGCTCCTTGGAACTTTTAGTCGCCGATGACAACGCTCCAATTTATGCGCGGGGCCTGGCCTTTTACAAGCTCCTCAAGATTTGCGCTTCCTGTCGCAGCAACGACGTTTCTGGCCTGAACCCATCTTCACTGAGGCTGAATTCCCTGGACCTCTGTGGCGTGCTTGAGCGTACTAAGGCCTGGTAAGCGTGTGCATCATTTGCCCTTCTTTTTGTTCCTAATTGGCTTAAGCTCGGATGGGACATCTGGAATAAGCCCTGCCTGTCTTTTATGCGGGATTACTTCCTTCCCCTCCCCAAGCAGGATTGGTCAGGAGCTCGACAGGTGATGGCTGACTATGCTGACACGGTGGCTCTGAGCAAATCTCTTTTCCGCATGCTGCGCCTTCCAGTTCTGCCAGGGGGACGTTGGAAGGCTTCAGGGGCGCCACTGTTTTGTGTTCAGGCAGCTCTTCGCTTCTGGAAAGAACATTCTGAGAGGAATTGGCTCACCAGCCACCTCGCTGCTATCGGCGTGGCTCAGACGGAGCGGGCGCTGGCATGTGGCTTCCTGTTCCGATGAATATGTTCGTGCTGCCCAACATGTTGCCACAAACTTGCAAGAGCGTTTGGTTTCTTATTTCTGCAATCCCATTGACAAGTGGGGGCTTCGCAACGCGGGCCTCGATGAGCTGAAGCTCTTTCTTCAAGAACAAGGGGAGGATGCCGATCTTGTGTGTCTGCAGTGCGAGCAACTCTGTTTACCGCCAGGCTGGTGTCGACGCGTGCCAGAACCACCAACCGTGTGTGCCTCTCCGGTCAGTCCGCCGGAAGACATGCCCGAGGAGACCGACAACGTCAACGACGACTGTCCCTACTTTGTGATGGTTTTTGGCAAGCAGCGCCTCCGTCGGCTGCGCCGTCGCGGAGGCTGCGGTGTCTCTTCTCTTGATGTTCAAGAGTCCGAGCCTGCTTGGTCTCTTCGCGGACTATCTTATGACCTAGCCTGCAAGCACTGCTGGGCAGCTGGGGAAGTTGCAGTGTCCGAGGCCGAAGAAGCAGATGATTCCGGCGAGCCAGCGTCATGTTCCGACAGCAGCAGCGACAGTTCCACAGAACAGGAGTCCTGCTCCTAGGTCAATTATCGCTCCGAGCAGCGAAACTCAACTACCCCGTTTCAGGTGTACCGTGTTTCACAGTAATTAAGTTGTGTTCCTTCCTGCGATCCTGCGAGCTATGCTAGCAGTGCGGCGTTTGTGCGCATCCGGCGCATGTCTTTGTCTGTGCGCGTGTATGTGTGTGTGTGATGGCCCACACTGAGCGCAAGCGTGTCAAGCTTGGCTCCTGTTAAAGGAGTTCTGCGCCGGTGAGCCGCGTGTTGTGTGTTGCTGACAGCCCCTTTGCTCAACTGAGGTGCGCTCAGTTAACGTGTGTATCACTTCTTTTCCAGTCTTGCAAGCCATGGCAGACGTGCTTTCCAAGGCGGACTCGACCTTCCGTTTCCAACTGGAGGAGGTGGGCGTCGGCATCAACGCCCAGAAGAAGATCATTGAAACTGGGTTCACATCACTGCGTGTGTTTGCTGGCCTGGAGGAATCGCGGGCAGTGGTCCGCAAGGCTCTGAAGTCAACCTTTGGCTTCGACGCGGAGAGCAGTCCGGAGATGCGCAAGGAGGTTGCTCTTCTTTGCGTGTGGGAGGCGGCCCGCACGCAACTTGCCTACCAAGAGAAGAACAAGCAGGAAGCGAAGTTGGGGACACAGAATCGCTTGGTGCAAAATTCAGAGTATGGTGCCATGCGGGCAGCTTTGGAGAATAGTGTCGGCAAGCTGCGAGACACGGAACAGTGCCGGCCTCCTCGTCGAGCTCCAGGTATGCCGCCGCGTGCTCTGGAGCTGTCGCACAGAGCTGCACGAGCAGTTCTCTCGCTACCACCTGGCGGTAGAGCAATTCGAGGCTCTCCAGGCGCAGCTCCAGCAGCAGGGGAGAAAGCGAAAGCGGGAGGCATGTGGGGCGTCGTCGAACAGAGCGCGTTGAGGCAGCAGTGTTTCACCCGATCGGCCAAAAAGAACGTCCAATATCCAGGAGGCAGTTGGGAAACGAGGCGGACGAGATCGAGGGATGATTGGCAAGAAGAGGGAAGTCAGGAAATCGTGGAGGTGGAAGATGACAACCAAAGCGGACAAGGGGCGGCTGGATCCCGCACTGATCCACCCCGCGAACCGCTAACACTGGATCAAGCTAGAGGACTCTGGCGAGATTTTCAGGACTTGGGCGAGGGTGACACGTGTCTTGGTTATCCGGCATGGGTGCTTGAGCGGCTCGAGGCCACCACTGTGGACTACACCTCCATGGAAGTTACCACCTTGCTGAGGGCGCACACCCAGATGTAAGCGCTGGAATCTGCAGAAGTGGCGTAAGCGATCCAGGCCAGATTGGACAGCATACCTAGAGAGTCCGCTGGTGATGACGCACAGGAGAGAGATGGCAACAGCTTTGTCCAAACTGTATGGCGATGTTCAACGCGTGGTGGAGCAATTGAAAGCTTCACCGATCGAATGGCGTCAGATCTGGCAAACATGAAGCCGGCCAGACAAAAAGCGGCAGCGGAACTCCTACGAGGATATCTTGCTAGACGCTATGGCCATGGCATCGGAAGACTTTCAATGGGCGAAAAGGCCCAGACAGTCGAGGCCCTGGTCGGAGCATACGGCTGGAATCGGGATGAAACCCAGACAGTTTTGGGGGAGTTGCCGGAGGATATTAGCTCGGCGTCCTCTTGGTGGTCAGCGCTGGCTCCACTGCTTATGGCATATGATGCGATGGCGCAATGAAGAGAGCAGGTGGAGCGGCCGCTCAAACGTCCGCGGTCTGACCAAAGCGCAGAAGCGCTGCCAGCTGGAAGTGGTTCCGCGGCCTGTACCACCTGGAGAGTCCCTCCTGGCAACCTTCTTCCAGTCAGACGAAGGGCAAGGTGTCTGGTGGATGTGGTGCCTTGGCCAGAAAGGTCAGGGTCAGATGAGGGACCTGTACGGTGATGAGATCCTTGAGACCATAATTGCCTCAGAGTTGATGTTGGTACGTCGAGCAGTGAGGGAGGTACTTCCTAGGTTGCTGCTGTGAGGGGTTGCTTTTCCAGTTCAGCAGCTGCTTGGTCCTTGGGACCTTCGATCGACCGCATGCGGGAGGCTGAAAAGAGCCTTTAAAAAACCTAATCCTTAAACTCTGCTCCAGGAAGTTCCAGGTCTCCTGGCTCACCTTACGCAACTCGAGGCCTTCAGGGGTTTGGGGTTTCGGGGGTCTAGGGTTTGAAGTTTTGAGGTTTGGGCTTGGGCATTGTCGGGTTTGGGGTGACTAGGTTTTGGGGCCTAGGGTTTATGGGATGGAGTGGTTTTAGGGTTTCAGTGTTTGAGGATTGCGGGGCTGAGGTTCCAGGCCTGAGGTCCTAATGGTGTAGGGTTTAGGGACCCTAGGGTAGGCTACCTGATCTTTGGCCCTTGGGTGTTGTCTGTTGACCCGTTCCCTCGGTTCTAGCCCCTTCTCCTCCGCTGGTTCTTAATCCTGTAAATTCCAAGTCCAACACTCTAGAACTGAGACCTTAATATCCATGGGGCCACAGAAATCAGGCCGCAGCTGGAATGGTTGAGGCGACTGCGCCATTTCTAGGCGCCAAAGACTGTGGGATACTTCCCGCAACAGCTTATGCTTAGGTTCCTTGTCTGTCGCCATTCCAGGGAAGTCGTGCGGAAGCGTGCCTGCCCCTACCCCTACCCCGCTAAACCCTGAAGCCCCAGATCCTGACCTGTTGAAGTCTTACTCCCACCCTAAACTTTAAAAACTCCTGCCCGCACGCTATATCCAATCTCGAGACCCTGAACCGGCAAGCTTTCCACCCCTAAACCCAATATCCTGCAATATGAGACCCTGTCAGCCCGATCTCACAACCATTTCACGACAAATCCTAACACCCTCGAACATCTGTATGCGAAGCCCCAAACAATTCAAATCCTTCAGCTAAGATCTCTTAAGCTTCGAAATTCATTGTAGCTCGCAATTAGCTATGAACAGACGTAGAAGCCATTTATGCCCGAGGTGATTATACTCAGGGGGGTCATCGTTTGGCAGTACTCGCAAGTGACTAATCACCATGTACCTCCAAGCCCTGTGCCCTAAACCCTATAACTTGACGAATCCGCAAACTACCCTAAACCCTGAACCCAAACTGACGAAACAAGACCATGGACCCAAACATAGAACCCAAAAATCGTTTCACCCTTCTTATAGGTACCCCCGCCCATCAGGAAAGTCAGAAAGGTTCCTAAACATTGGAAACCCTACCCTAAATCCTAAACCCCTAAACCCCGAAACCAAAAACCCAAACCGCTAAACTCTGCACCACAAAGCCCCAAAACCCCAGACCCTAAACTCCTTGGAAACCCTAAGCCCCTAATCCAGAAGAACCTATGTAAAGCCCTAAACTCTGCACCCCAAAACCCCAGAACCCCAAACCCTAAACCTTAATCCCTAACCCCCACACCCAAAAAGCTCTGCAACGCGAAGCCCCAAAGCCCGAAAGAGGCCTCGCAGCCCTCGGCGCCGAGGCTCCGGGAGGCGCTAAAGGCCGCAGAGCGCGCGGCGCACGAGGCCGAGGACGAAGAGGCCTAAGGGGCGGGCGTTAGGGGAGTTTAGGTTTGGGGGTTAGGGTTTAGGGTTTGGGGTTCTGGGTTTAAGGTGCCCTTTATATAAGGATATAAAGGGATATCTAGGGTTGTCTACGGAGAGTTTCTGGGTCCACCATTGTAGGGATCTCTATATGCGTTTCCTTGTACTTCTAAGTTAAGCACCAGGCTGCAGGGAAATCCGAAACCTGGGATGGGGGTTTAGGGATGGTTTGGGGGTTTGGGGATGCGTTGGGGACGGGGTTTAAGGGCTTAAACATGTCAAGGACTCGAAATTCTTTTGGGTTTGGGCTTAGGGCGAGGGTTTAGCGCTTGTTTTTTTTTGCATACTGGGTCTAGTGCAGGGTTCATTTTCTACAGTCAGCTTTTATCTAATCACGAGGTTCTAGGAGGAACTTAAAACTCACAGCGGTGTATCAACCCTAAAACCCTAAATCCTAAAACCCTAAGCCCTAAAAGCCTACAACCCCAAACCCTTTTCCTCGCCCTCGGGGAGAGGGGAAGAGGTGCGGGGTGAAAGGATTGCGGTCGAGGGCTTGGGGTTTAGGGCTTTAGGAGTTTAGGGTTTAGGGTTCAGGGGGTCATTTGGTTCATGGCTTAGCAATCAGGGACCTTGATCCAGAATCTTGGAGCAGGGTTCTGTTGAATTTGTATAAATGTTTGCGATAGGTTTCAGATCAACGGATGGGGGCCCTTAAATCCGCATTTTGAATTCAAAAAGTTAAGGCCAGCTCATATAGCTCTATTGAGGCGGGGCTCGAGCTTCTGCGTGAGGTGACCCCACCCACTTATAGTCATAGTCCCCCTTAACTTAAGTAGATAGAATATCTACTTGGTTTTGGGTATACTATAATAAGGCCCCCCATACAACCGATATTCTATCTACTTAAGGGGACTATAGCACAAGGGATAAGGTAATTGCATCCTTGGATGTTGATGCGAAAACATTCCTGCATGATCTTAGTATACTATAGCGAGAGAATAAACCCAAAACCCTAATTCCCAAAGTTTAGGGTACTCAAGCTCATGCAGCCTTTAAATAAACCCTCAACCGCGTTTGTCACCGTGTTATACCGCTATTGGTGAAGGCGGGGGTTCTAACAGGTGAAGCTGGAGCTGGGGAGTGGTAGTTGCCTTGAGGGTTTAGGGTTTAGGGCTTAGAATTAGGTTTAGGGTTTAGGGCTAAGGAATAGGGCTCAGTATCGGCAAGCTCCTCTTAGTTGCGTCAGGATTTGCTCATCTCGAGCTTCGCCCGGTGCAACGGGGAACACGAGAGAACCTGAAACAGCGAAGGGACTCCGAGGTTACTTGCGAAGGGTAGGCCCGAACCTCCAAGCCCAAACTCTAAATCCCGAAGCCCTGAACCGAAAATTAGGGTTCCCACTTATATACCCCAATTCCTAAACCCCAAACCCTAAACTCTAAACCCTGAACATCCCTAAACCCTAATTCTTAGTACAGGAACCCCCAGCATGGTACCCCTTAACTCTGTATCTCCTCAAGGTGGAATTCGTGCCGGGGCTAATGGAGCCCCTTCGATCTGCAAGGAGAATCAAATTGTTGAAGTTAAGGATCTTGGGGGGTTTGAGGGGTTTGGTGGGAATTACGGTTAAGGGTGTTTTAGGGTTTAGGGTGAAGGGTCTAGGGTTTGAGGGGTTGGGGGTATTAGGGTTCAGGGTGTAGGGTTCAAGATCTTCGCACCCAAAGTATTGCAACCTCACCCTACATGGTGGCCTAGGGTTCAGGTCAGAGGTCCAAGGTTCGCTGCTTGGTGGTGACGAGGACAGGGGCCGGGAAGGGATCCCTGCAGTACAGTAGTCCTATGTAAACCGAATTCCATTAGGGGATTGCAAGTTTCGCATTTAAGGGGGGGGACAGGTTTTTAGGATGTGGAACCTTTGTGTTAATGTTTTGGAAAATGAGGGTTTGTGATGTTAGGGGATTACGTTTAATTATGGTTTTAGAGCTGCATCTTAGGGTAGTTAAAGCGCAGCGCTGCGGAAGACGGTAGTCTCTAAGACCAAAGCCTTGTAAGCCTTTACTGCATCATTGTTGCAAACCTGCGTCGCATCAATCTTACTATAGCCCCATAGAGAACGTATGGGTAGATTGTCCAAAAGCAGGGGTCCTCTTTGGGAGCCCCCATAATCAGGATTACAGTGTATTGGGGTCCCGCTATGTGCGGAAACTACCATAACACTAAACCCTAAACCCTAGAACTTCAATCCAAAACCCTAACCCGAAACCCTAAAGGTGGAACCAATTTGTACACGAGGACAAGAGTGAACATGTCCAGATGAAGAATCAGAGGAATGGGTAGCAAAAGCCCAGGGGTTTAGGGGCTTAGGGTGATAATCATTATCATGACCCTCTCCCAGAGATGCATGGCATTTGTAATTTTGTTTTGTTATATGGATCGTAAAGCCCTAACCCTCACCCAAACTAACATGGAACCCCATAAAAGGTATCCTATCGGCAATCCTAGACCTTAAGCTTGAAACCCTAAGCCCTAAAACACCGCACCGGCCAACGCACAACCCCTGCCCTGTACAGTCAAAGGCGTCTCTTGGAGATTCAGGTCACTTTGGAGCAAGCGTGGCACTCAGGAGGGTCTCTTCATTCTTCATTGGGTTTTACCTTCTGGTGGTGGGTAGGGATTAATGTATTCCATTAGTCCCTGTAATTAAGGTACTCCCTTATTCCCTACCAGCCCTAAACCCAAACCCCAAACCCGATTCCTACTAATCCCCAGTAAGTTTATGGAGTTTTAGTCTTTCTGAAGAGGGTCTGCGATTGGGGGCTTTTGTTTTTTGGTTTTGGGTTAGATTTTCAGTGGGGTCATGTGAGCTATAGTCATAGCTTTAGGGTTTAGGGTCTAAACTCCTTAAAGGGGATTATATAGGGGGTTATACGGGGGAGTAGTATAGGGGCTCGTAAGTACTAGGAGTTTAGACCATGGGAGTCATGTGCGGCGTAAGGTTACGGGGTAGGCAAGACTTGAGGTGTATCTTTTTGAAACCCCTAAACCCCTAAACCCCCTAAACCCTACACCCCTAAACCCTACACCCCCTAAACCCCTAAACCCTAAACCATCATCCCTAAACCCCTGTTCCATGGTATTTCGGTGTCTAGGGTAACGTTTAGTATGTAGGCAGCTGCCTGGGTAAATTGGGTTTTAAGCTTAGGTCTAACAAGCTACTAGTCAAAATGGACCTCCAAGTAGCGATACCATCGGGTCTGTGGTGTTGTAGGAGGGTTCAGAGGGTGCCCAAGCCCTACTTTCAGGTACATGGATATCCATGAGCCTCTTATAGTGTCACTTATCCCTTATCATAAGTCCCCTCAAGTCCCCTGATATGGTCATGACTAGGTTATGACCCTCCTTTTACCGGCCTTAGTGCTAGATTCCCAGTTGTTATCCATATTTAGGGGCTTTCTTAATCAGGGGTCTAGTCTACATTACCTTGCGGTTTAGGCTTCAGGGTTTAAAGGTTAAGGGTTAAGGGTCTACACTACCTTGCACAGAGGCTCAAAGATGTGCACCGCCAAGGCTTCACGCTTCGGTGGCTGCCAAGTCTGCTGCTGACACTCCGGCTCATAGAGATGGGAGTATGGTTTAGGGTTAAGGGTTTGGGGTTTGGGGTTTAGGGTTCAGGATGTAGGGTTTCGGGTTTACTTTCTGGGGTCTAGTAGGGAATGAGGGAACATACAGCGATTATGTAAGGTTTATCTCGGGACTAAATTCCCTTATTCCCTACTAACCAGTAACCTTAGAGTTTAGGGTATAGGGTGTGGGGTTGCAGTGGCACAGAGAAATGCAGGGTTTGGCAGGGTTCGGGCTGGAGGGTGCGGGCTTTTTAGAATTTCAGTGCTGGGGTTGAGCACTCAGGGTTAGGGCTCGAGGGCTGGCTCAAGGCTTTAGGGCTTTAAGATTTGTAGGGCTGGGGGTACTGGATTAGGGTTGTAGGGTTTTGGGGTTGATGGATGTAGGGCCGTAGGCTGTTAGGAGGTGCAGGGATTAATGATCAATGTTTAAGCACCAAAAGCAGCGGGTGCCCAGAACGGTGCATGTCTGCAATTCCGCAGTCTTTTATGGGAACTGTGAAAGTGTAAGGTTATGCTTTCATGACATTAACCTAAACGCTACACCTGGGCAATCGAAGGCTACACCCTAAACCTTAAACCCTAAACCTTAACCGCAAATGTGGGCGTAAGAGCGGCTGGACCATGTGGTGCCACTCTTCTGAAGGCCCCTTGGTCAAGAATCCTGGTAGTTATGGCGGTATTGCTTAGGAGGGCCCCAAACCCTGGAATAGTGTTATAGTAGGAATATAAGAGGACCCTAATGTGATCCTTGTTATCCCTTATAGTGACTAATAGTGGGAAGGGTTGGCCGTTTGTATGAAGCACGGCTAAACTTGAGCCCACGGTATGGTTGTAGCTTCTCCCAGAAGGCTGGATCTCATATTTCATGGGTTCCCTATTGCCCCTATACCACCCCAATACAGATTCCCCCGTAGTTAGCCTTAATTTGTCTAGATTCTAGATTATGCTTAGATCGCCCGACTTTAGGGGGGAACCTATCGGGCAGCAGTATAGAGAGGGGTAGTAGGGTCATTGTCCATGTTCCTTTCCATTTGATTCTCCATTCTAGTAGTTTCCATTCTCCCTTCCATTCCCCAAACACTAAAACCTAAATCTCGAATCCTAAGTCCTAAATCCTAAGCACTTAATCCTGAATTCAAACCTTAAACCTCAAAACCTAGACCTCTAAATCCTGAACTTAAAACCTGGGAACCGATGAGTGTTGGAGCCAGGCGACGCCCTTTGTTCTGCATCACGCCGCATCGTCTGGTGTCCCGACCAAAGTTTGTCCTGCAAGACATCTAGGTGAGTTATGGCTCACATATCGTAAGAAGAGGTTAGAGTTTAGGACTTAGGGTTCAGGATTTAGGATTTAAGGTTTGGAGTTTAGAGTTCAGGGTTGCAGGTTTTCGTGTTTAGTGTTTTAGGGTTCCGGGTGGTGAGAGGATGTTCTTGTCATCACGGTTCTTAAGCTCCACACCCCCATCGCCAGCCCTTCTTGGTACTGCTTCCATCCGTACACGGGAAGCTCATAGCCTAGAATTATCGTCCGAATTTCCTACTACTTTGGGTTAAAGCAGCCCGTCATTTGGGATAACTAGTTTCCAAGAAACCCTAAACCCTAAACCCTAAAGTCCTGTATTGAAGCCATGAAGGTTCCCCCTTCCACGCTGTTCAGATCACATTGCGATCCCACTTACTAAGGCTACAAGACGGACCACCCCACTTCCACCCAAAAACATTGAGACATACCCATGTCCTTTAAACCCGAAACCTGCGCAGCCAGATCTTGTTTTCTCATGTGGGTAGGAAGGATTGCACTCCCCCAAACGAACATACAGCAGCATACTGCGCATAATCCCGGCAGCTACAATCCACATGGAAAGCAGTATATCCCCCATTTGAAGAGACTGAAGTGCTTATAGGACCCGTTTTGGGTTTCCATGTTAGTTTGCAGGAGGGTAGACTTTCCTAGAGTTTAGAAGCGCCTCAGTTTCATGTGAGTTACTGTCAGTATTCGCTTTATTAAGGGACCCTTAATAGTGGACACAGGGGTCCCTCCTTATCACCGTCCCTAATAAGGAACCCATGTCCCTCAAAATGCGTAGGAGTCGGAAATATTGACTGTAACTCATATACGAAATTGAAGGAATATCGGTCCTGTTTCTGCGCCCCTTTGATAAGGGCTCTTTTTGGTGTATCTAGGGTGACCCTCATTTGCTGACCCTGAGTACCTGCAATGCAAATCTTCTTTCTCTTGACCAAGCAAGGACCCTATGAACATCATATGACTCGTATAGGGTTTCTCAGGGTTGGGGTTATCAGAACCACCTCTTCGAGAATCCTTATCTTACTACGTTCATACAGCTCAGAACTCCACTCTACACCAGGGCCCCGACGCTCTAAACTTTAATGATAGAATAAGGCATGAGCTCTCCATCCCAACCGATGCAATCCTTACTAATTGGCAGGCAAGCACGGCCCCCCCCCAGGAATGTTATGTTAGTCTTTACTTGGGCTTATGCAAAGCTCGAAGCCCTAGGCTGTGTATCCACATGGTTTGGGGTTCAGGGCATAAGGTGAAAATTTTGGGGTACTTTTTGAGAAGCCCTAACCCCCACAAACCCTAAACCACTAAACCATGAATCCTAAACCGTAAACCTTAGCTGTGTCAGAGTGTGGGGGTTCGGCGAGGTCGTGGAGGTGTTTCAGTTTGAACACTTCCCGATTTCAAGTAGGGATTAGGGTTTAGGGCCCTCGCTGTACACCAAGCCCTCAACTCCACACTTAAGGCCCCTCAGTAAATGCCAAAAAGTTGCAACATGGAAAGGACGAATCTGCCAGTGATTCCCTCTTTCTAGCCCTTGGGCATTAGCAGTTCTTTTGATTCTCTATTGGACACAATCCATTCTCTTTTCCATTCCCCAAACTTGCCTTAAACCCTAAACCCTACACCCTAAACCCTGAACCCCAAACCCCAAACCCTAAAGCCCTAAACCCTAAACCCCTAAAACCCTAAGCCCTGGCCACTTTCTGCTTACTGTAGCCAGGTATTTCCGGCCAGGTCAGTCCAAGGCAAAGCATGCGAAGGGGCTTAGGGTAGTTTAGGGGTTTAGGGTTTAGGGGTTCGGGTTCAGTAGGAAGTGCTTCGGTTTAGGGCCTCAGGGTTCAGGTTTTTAGAGTGGAAGTTCAGAGATCAGGGGAGCGTTTGTTCTTGAAATCTGGGATTTGGAAGTGAGACCTCAATACGAAAAGTCCAGAGTCCGTCAGGTCTTAACCCTTGAAGCTTGAACCAAAAAACCTTGAGCACTAAGCCCTAAACGCAAAACCCTAAGCCCTAGATGTCCATGAAACAGAATCCCTAAATTCAAGATTTTGAATTCGACCTTCAAGTTCATGGTGTAGATGCTTTCGTGAAGTTGCTAAAGCAGCCTCTTAGTGACATTTCCTCTGTGGAACGTTGTCTTCCATTTTATGAGACTTTTCATCAATGCCCCCGGCTTACTGGTGGTTAGTATCATCCCTATATGGGGGTTTCCCAAAATTAGGGGTACCTTTTTGGGGGTCCCCATAGTAAGGATTCTAGTACATTAGGGTCTCTATTAGGGTCCCCTTATTGTGGGAAAGTACCATATGACCCCTATGAAATACACAGTAACATGCAGTATTCCCTTACGTAAAGTATTCCCTGCTAACCGCCAGTATGCCAAGGCTGAAGAAAAGTGGGGTCTGCTTCGACTAGGTCGGCATAACGCGAACCACATGTGCTATCTACAGTCGGAACTGCAAGAGATTACGAATGCAGCCTAGACCCCAAACCCTGAAGTCTAAGACTCTAAGCCCCAAGCCCTAAACCCTGAACCCTAAACCCTAAACCCCTGGATCTGAAGCTCTCACGTAACCTAACAAGCCTTGCTTTGCACCGGACACCCTGAATCCTAAGCCCCTAAACGCCAAATTCTAAGCCTAAGTCCTCAATCCTGAACCCAAAACCGGAGATCCCAAGCCCTAAGCCCTAAACCCATAACCCTTTCGATGGGAGGTGCTGGATAAAACAGTTGAAATCTTCGTGAATCGGATGAAGCAGGCCATATAGCGCTGCATTCCACGCTCGAAGTGAAAGATGGGAGCATGGTTGATGGGTGTAGGGTTTGGGGTTTAGGGCTTAGGGGCTCAGGGTTTAGGGGCATGGGGTTCAGAGCTTTGGGCTCAAAACTCAGGGTTTTCGCCTAGATTTTGAGGATTGCAGCACATGTCATATCTGTATGTAATCCCCTGAAAATGGTTCCTATAACACATGCCATCGGTACCTGCAAGCCACTATGACATCCTCCTCACTCTACGTAACATACACCCTGGACCTACATACCAGGCTACTCTTGCTATAGCCCCACGGCCCTATTCCCTAAATCGTTTAAACCTTCAACACAAGCCGCAGCAAGACAATTTCTCCTCCTGGAACAGGTAGAGCTTCCTGGTGCTGATGCCAAAGATTTCAAAGGCCTTTGTTGAATGCTCGCATCCTTTTGGAGGGTTTGGGGTTCAGGGTTTAAGGTTCTGAGTTTAGGGCCTATATGCTTTGGGCACAGGGTTTATGATTTCGGGGTGGGGCTTCAAGATTGCGTCTTGGTGTTGGGATCTGTGAATACGTATTTAGACTAAGAGAGGCACTCAAGCAACAACCGACATAGATTCCAGTATGCATCCATGGATTACTCATTAGTGTTTTGAAGCATGGCTACCTGGTTTCACCTACTACTAGAACACCGGTATACTGTGGTTTCCTAGGGAGCCTCTCGAATTGCACTCCCATGGAATCCCACATGATGATCCTCTGAATCCTCCCGTGAACCCTACAAATCCCTAGAGTTAGTCCCTAAGGGCCCCCCTTTCAAGAAACTCCTACGTCTCTCCCGCAGCCGCTCTTCCTGCGCGATGTCAGCCCTCAACTTTACCCTAAACCCTAAACTGTCGTCAGGAAAGCTCGAATGCTTTGAATCCCTCGTCGACGAACTCGGCAAGGTCCAAGCGCGGTGTACAAGGGATTAGATAAGGTCAGGGCTTAATCAGGTTTAGGCTTTAGTAGGTTTGAGTTTTAGGGTTTAGGGTGTGATTTTCGGGATTATATAGGGGAGTATTGTAGGGGCCATTAAGGGGGATACTAGGAGTTTAGACAAAAGCTCACTGGGGTTCTGCAGTAGATGACTTTTCCCCTTTTTGGGGTTCTGGGTCCCTTATGAAACCAGGCCATGCTCAAAAAAGGGGGCCCTTTTGTTTGTAAGGTTACTTAGGAGGCCATTTACTGGTGGTCAATATCGTGAAGGAAGGTAAACGGGCACCAGTTTAGAGCATTTTATACGGACTACAACAGGGATGTATACCTGCATTCGTTGCAAAATCTCCTGAACAACCTGAAACCGTGTCAGGAGCAAGGCTACAGCTGCATGAGTGTAGTCACCAGTCGAGGTTTCATTTCTTTGGCTATTTGGAGGTCCATAGGTAATTAGAACCCAAATATCATTGCCATTGCAACCCAATAGTTACCATAGTAGGGTTATTGGGGGTGCTTTGGGACTACAATTTCGCTTCTAAGCCTTTCTTGGCTTTATCACTGATTGGTCTTCGGCTGGTGCTTCTTCAGGCTCCAGCCTGTCTCTGTCCGTGCACTCCCGTTTTCATCCCATGCCTGGGCATGGAGGGTAGAGCAAATAGTTCGTGACCTAGGTACTGAGTCCCGGGCTCAGGAAGGAAGCTTAGCTAAAGCTTGGGACATAGGATTTTGGAGCCTTCCAGAAGTTTCTCCATCAAAGCACCAGAGCATGGCCTGCTTCGAAGGCCCAAGAACTGGGTGCAATGCTCGAGCTTGTTGGTCGCTGTTCCTCTGTGACCTCATAATTCCTGCAATGCCCTGAACCCGAGCGTTCGACTCCAAATCCTAAGCCCTGAACTTGAGAATTCTATGCCCCATAAACCCTTGAGCCCATGGACCCTCAAACCCTATAGATGGTCAAATCCCAAACCCAAAGTCTGAAGTTTTACACTTTTTGTATCAGAAAGCCAGCTTAAACCCTGCATCTTACTAAACTTGAAGCCTTGAACCCCAGAACCCCAGACGCTTGGACCCTCCGAACACTCCATAAACCCCAGACAGAGCAATGCTGAAGCCCCGCACCCCACGAAGCCTGGAGGCCTGAAGCCTAAACCCTAGGCTGTGGAACGCTAAACCCTACCCAAAACCCTGAACCTTAAACCCTAAGCTGTTGAAGGTGGCGAGCGCCAGCGAAGAGTGGCGTGGCTCCTGCCTCGGGGAGCAAAGGGAGTGCTTGAAGGTAGCAGAGTAGTAGGGCTTAGGATTACGGTCCACGGTTGAGGTCGTAGAGTAGGGTAGGGCTACGGTTGAGGGTATAGAATTGAGGGTATAAAATTGAGTGTATGGAGTTGAGAGTGCCGAGGTTCGGGGCTTCAGTTTGCCTGCTGCTGGCAGACACCTAAACTTTCAACCCTAAACCCCAAACCCAAAACCCTACACCCTGGCCCCGGCTGCAGTTGCCAGCTTGCTGATGAGGTAGTATGTGGACTGGCAGCATCACACCAGCAGTGGCGGGTTGGGGGCATCAAACCCTCAGCGAAACAAGCTGTGAATCCTAAGCCCTTTGCAATTATGCCTTGGTGATCCGCTCGAACTTACAAAATATACTACCTCAAACTTTGTGAGCCCCCCTTGCCCCCCAAATATTGGGGCGATAACCATATGTAAAACACACGCACACCTTAATCTTAGCATGGCGGTCGCTAGCTTCAGCCCTTGTGGCCACTAGTTGAGGGTAAGGGTTCGCCTAACTCAAGTTCTTCACTCCAGACCCAAAACTCCAAACCCTTGAGAATCAAAGACCCCAATCTCTCCACCCAGATCGGATCCTTATATTAGTCACTACAGCTTCCCCATTGCGCTCCCTAGCTGTTCCCCTTATTAGCCCTACACAACGACCCTAAACTCTGAAACCCTAAGCCGTAAACCTTAAGCCCCAGCCCATTACCTTAAGCCCCAGCCCATTAGCCCGACACCTGCAATCCGAGACCCTCAACGCTTCATAACGACCTCCCATGAAGAGAGTACAAGCTCATTCTCTTTAGTAGACTTTGCATAGGGAACCAGACACCCCCTGCACCTTACACCCTGAACCTGGACCCTAGACCCTAAATCCTAAACCCCTAAACCTTCAACCCCTAAACCCTGAACCCGGAGGCAAGCTCCGCCAGCTTGGCCTGGATCAAATCATCACCGTCAGGCGTTTAGGGTTCAGGGTTTAGGGTTTAGGGGTGTGGGGTTTAGGGTTTAGGGGTTTGGCAGCGTTGGGCGTGTTTCAGCGTGTTTCGGGTTGAAGGTTTAGAGGTTGCTGAGAAGCTAAAAGGGTTTAGAACCTTCAACCGTTTGGGGTCTGTCTAGTCCTGCGAGAATCGCAAGTTTGAGCAATCTCGGACCAGGGAACTGCGCAAGTAGGTCAGGGATTTTGAGCCTTGGATGGTTTGGGAGTCTACTTTGGTGTTATGTAGGGGTCTTATGCCACTTAAGCCGAGTTTGAGCTCAGATGTTAGGATGTAGGGCTCTAATGTAGGTTCTAATCCTTGACCATTCTAAAAGACGGGGACCTACGCGCTTAGGAATGTGGGAAAAGACGCAGTCATTTTTTGGGTTAAGCTTCCCGCCCACAATTAGTGCCCACCAGGGGAGAATATTGTTTTTTTGAAGGCCCCTCCATACCTTATACCACTCTTACTGGGTGGAGGAGGCCTTACCTTAGTCTGCCTTGCTCTGCGGTTTTGAAAAAATTGGTGCACAGTACTCTGAAGCAATAGAATTTCGGCAACCCCAGCCCCCCAGAAACTAGGACTTCAAAAGCTTCATGACTATTACACGGTCCTACTTTTGTTGCTTGGGTTGCCCAGGTCCTCTTGTTATTGTTTCCCAAGATGTGATCCCCAACCCTAAACCATAAACCCTAAACCATAAACCCTAAACCCAAAAGCCCTAAACCCTAAACCTTCCTGAGTGCTAGGTTGCTGCACAGTCAAACCTGCTAGGGTTTAGGGTTTGGGATGTTTGAAATGGTTTAGGGCATAGGGTTTTGGGCTTTAGGGTTGTAAGGTTTAGGGTTTTTTGAAAACAACGTACCCCTGGAGCTTCAGGAATGGAAAAGAAAATGGAAGCTACCATATTTTCGAGGGTTATATCTGGGTTCTTGTTGAACAACCTTTTCACATTGTTATGTATACCTGGGCCTCATATAGATTAAAAAAGATCATTTTTAAGCAGTATTTCAACAAGAACCCAGATATGGGGACTACTATGAGGATCCATTCCTTCATTCCTTGCGTCCAGAGGTGACAGAGGTTGCCTTCTATGATGACACACGCCGACAACGAATAGAGAAGTAAAGTTCTTAGTAGTGCAGAATAGGGATTGTCTATTACATAATATTGTTCAGAAAGGAATAGGGAACTATAGTTCTTAATGCTATCCCAATAAGGAATCAGGCCATAGGATCCTTCTCAGAAGGACACCATATAGGGCCAGGTCTTTAAGCACTGTCGCATTGAGTGGACTCAAGGTTCAGGGTTCAGGCTTTCGAGTTTCTCGGATTTGAGGTCCCTCCACGCACGTACCAAGCACGTTGTCTAGAGTACAAGGGACCACCAAATAGGACATTGTGCCTTCAAATGAGTTTCCCTCTGTTTCGGTTGATGGACAAACTCTGCATGACCTTACATAGTTAAACCCTGGAAATCATGGCACAGTAGTCTGCCGGTCATGCAAGATGTTGTCTACCGTGCCCGTGTGCACGAAGCCATTGTGTCTCAAATTGCACAAGACGCTGTCCCCCTCCTTTTTCGCGAACCATGGAAGGACCGACGATGTCTTGGGGTGTTAGGTTTGGGAAAGGTTTGCTGCTATGCTGGTAAGAGTGCAAGAGAATTATTCCCTTCGTTAATGTTTCAGAAACCCCCTCCATCTCTGATCTTGAGTAGGTCCCTCAGTATATCAGGTCTTTCACGGGGACTGCTTGAGTTTTGGGGGTGGCGCGTGTGTCATAGAAGTATGAATGGATGCCTAAGGTTCTGGGTGTGGGTGCTGTCTTTAGGGTTTGGGGTTGAGGGCTCAACAAGACAAGGTATTAGGAGGTAGGGTTTGGGTAACAGTGCAGAAATTGCTAACATGGCCTCTTTTGCTCCCATCATCCTCAACAACCTAGGTCATGGGAGCTTGGTGATGGGGGCTTGGCGGGATTCAGGCGTGGAGAATAGAATGCAAGAAAGGCCATGCTGGGACTCCCCGAAACCCTAAACCCTAGGCTGGGCTTTACAGTGTGGGGTTGGCGATCCCTAAACTTAAGCCCGACATCCTCAACCCAGATAAACGATCTCGATCCATGCCAAAACCCAACGAAACGCATGCCAACCTACAGCAGTTTGCTAAGCTTGATTTGGCACAAGCTCCTGGTCCTAAATCCGAAGCCAAAGATTTTCCAGTTTTAGGGATCCAGCGTTTCAGGGTTCGTGTGCAAAGCGTTGTATAGACCTTTGCCCCGAAACCCCGGGGTAAAAGTGAGTTGCTGTCTGTAAAACCCAGCATAACCCACCACCTGGGTTGCTGTTAAAAAGGAGCTTAAGCTCGGTTTCCTTGCAAGCAATCTACATCATTTGCTACAGAGTTTAGGGTTCGGGTTTAGGGCTTAGGGTTTAGGGCTTAGAGTTTAGGGTTTAGGGTTATTTATCAGATATACACATTATGGTAGCTACCTTCTGCAGCCCTAAAACAACTCCTTTATAGGGAGCCCATTACGGTAGCTTAGCTTAGCTGAAGTTCTTCGACTGCAGCCCAGACACATAGCAGTTTCCCAATTTTTTTTTGGTTTTTGGGACCCGAATACAGACCCCCAAATATTATTCGTCTTATTATGGGGACTCCCAGGAATGTACCCTAAACCCTAAACCCTCCTAAACCTTAAACCCTAAACCTCAATCCCTAAACCCCAAACCCTAAACCCTATGAGGATCCCTGGGAAACAACGCGGGTGGAGGCAAGGTGAGGAGCGACATGAGCGATGTCCCGGAAGGCTGTGGGGTCGGTTAAGGGTTTAGGCTCGAAGTGTCGAAGGGTCTAAGGGTTTAAGGGTTTAGGGTTTAGGGTTTAGGGTGTGGGGGTTTAGGGTTTAGGGGTTTAGGATTAGGGGCTTAGACTTAGAATTTAGCGCTTAGGGCTGGGGTTTTAGGACGTGGGTTGAGCGTTCAGGGTTGAGGGTGTGGGCCTTGTATTACCCTCTCAGACAAATATGTGAGCCCAAAAGGGGTCTATAGCTGTTGGGGTGAAGGCTCTATGTTCTCCGAAGCCAAGTGTGGAAGCTTAATGATTGGGAGGATGATGCTTCTTCTTCTTCTTCTTGTGACCATGGCGTAGCAACCCCGCAAACCGAAACCTATTCTGATCAATGTGGCCGCTGCAGCAAAAGAAATTGGCAGTGTTGTCCAGTATCGTCTTGGCATATCTGATAAGTACGTTCCTGGGTTCTGTGGTTGTCGCGCCAATGGTCCCTGTAGGCTTCGTGCTTCCTGCTGGCGATGTGGCAGCTTGGCCATTGTTGCAACAGTGTTTCATTTGAAAGAATTTCAGAACCCTTCAGGCAAAGCAAAAGTGTTTTCTCTACGCATGTGCGGGATTCCATCCAAGAATCAGGCGTCCCTTGGTGGGAGTCCGCGAAAAGCACTTAGAGAATTTAGGGTATGTAGGCCCTTCCTTTGAGTCTCTAACATCTAAATCCCAAATCCCAAAGCGTGACTATCCTCAACATTACGTACCCGAAACCTGACGCACCCTAAACGCTAGGTAGCCTATACTCCAAACCCTAAACCCTAAGTAACCACATCCCTGCCTACCCTAAACTCGAAACCCTCAACCCTAAATCCTAAACCCTAAACCCAGGTGAAGGGCCACAAGCTCTTCAAGAAGCACTGCGCCCAGTGTCACTCTATCTTCCCAGCCGCTGGACCTGCGTTTTTTGGTAGGGGCACTACCAGACTAGGGTTTAGGGTTCAGGGTTTAGGGTTTACGGTTTAGGTTGGAGGCTTAGGATCTAGGGTTTAAGGTTTAGGGTTCAGGGTTTAGGTATTTAGGGTTTAGGGTTTAGGGGATCTAGGTTCTAGGGCTTAGGGTTTGGCATGGGGACACTACAACGGTGGATACTAGAAAATCCTGCATGATGCTGAGTACCCCATGCGCCGAGAACTCGGGTCTTATAGTACAATAGGTCATCCAGGGGCTTCGTATCAGCACCCTAAGCCCTTCTCCCTAAACCCTAAACCCCAAACCCTAAATCTTGGATTCAAATCCCGTACTCCAGGATATGACAGCAGGTCTTCCACCCTCATGCCGTGAACGTTAAGCTCCAAAGCCTAGGCCCCGCACCCGCAGGCCCTGTAGCGTGGGAGTCTGGGTTTAGGGTTTGGGGTTCAGGTTTTGGGGTTTGGGGTTTAGGGTTTGGGGTTTAGGGTTTGGGTTTTATGGTTTGGGTTTTAGGCTTTACGTAGGCTGTAGTGTTAGTTGGTTCAACCTAAATCCTAAAAGCCTTATGGCTTATACCCCACGGCTTATCTCCCAGCAAAAGACGCAAGAATCCCCACGTCAGCTAAACCCAAAGCCCTAAGTCTGAAACTTGCAACAGGATATAGTTTGGGGTTTAGCGTTTAGGGTTTCGGGTTTGGGAGTTTAGGGTTTTGAGTCCGGATGGGGGAATGGATCCCAATAAGAAGTAGTTTCCTCCTTTTTTTTTTCGCGTTCCTTTACTCCCTAACGACCAGTAAGGTAAGCTGTGGGATTTCCTGAGGGCTCCAGGGATACATGGCAATGACAAGGAGCTGATTTCACGTCCCTCTTAAGGGTCATATAGACTATAGTCTAAACTCCTTAAAGGGCGGCTTATACACGGGAGTATTACAGGGGTTATTAAGAGGGATATTAGGAGTTTAGACTATAGCTTATATAGGCTATCTTAGGAGGACCCTCCACCCTGTAATAGTGGTATACTAGGAATATAGGAGGGCCCTAATATAGTCCTTATTATCCCTTATAGCCACTATTACAGGGTCGGGGGTCCTCCTAGAGGCTATCTTTGACAAAGTCCCTTCTCGTAGTCTTAGGATGTAAAAGCTGGTCGTCCATTGCAGACCAAACTTTGCCTTCACCAATTGTAGCCACCCAGACCCCTGGGAGGATCTAACAATTAGTTCCCCTATATAGACCCATTATAACCCCTAAATAATCCTTACATAATTCCCGCTATGGTTCTAGGAGATCTAATTTATAGATTCTTTGGGGGTCTGGGCAAGCCCTAGCCAGTTGGTACCATAGTGTCGATGGCGTTCGGTTTGTTGACAGCAGTCTGGTCCAAAACTGTGGGGCAACCAAAGGATTTCGGGCTTTTGGGCTTTCACGTTGATCCTTTAAAGGGACCTAGGGTTTTCATTTCAATTTTCCATGCTTTTCGCATTTGATTCTCCATTGCTCCTATACCCTAAGCCGTGCTTCGCTGATCATGGCAATGTTCTTGATTGTCATAATGGCTGCGATAAATGTTCATGCCCTAGACAGATAACCTTACATCTTCCACCTCAGCACCCTAATCTATCAACGCTGAATCCTAGGGTGGATACTAAACTCCTGCGTGACCATAAGTACTAGACCTTGGGAATTATGGTATTATGGCCTACTAAGGTCATGCAAAAATGGTAATATCAACTGTAATTTCAGCAAGGACAACCGGACCGACTCCGGGACTGTCTACGGCCCAACAATGTGCCTTGGTTCCATGTTGCTACCTTGCTGCTAGGGAACTTGACTGAAACTACAGCACATTATAAAGAAAACGCCAGTGGTTCCTATATATCCCATTTAACCGCTTGCCCCTAACCCCATTTATAACCCCGGTATAATTCCTATATAACCGTCCTACCCCTTTCCAGAAGAGCTCATTAGGTTAATAATGGGGACATTGAGCTTGCTACATGAATCCTTGACCCTCCAAGTAACCTCACCTCGGTTCTTTAACAGGCATCCAAGTCGGGACCGCGCTGGCTTTTTGTAGTGAGCTCAGGTTTTCTGCAGGTTTAGAGTGTAGGATTTAGGATTTTTGGGTTTTAGGGTGTAGGGTTTAGGATTCAGGGTTTTAGGGTTTACGGTTCAGGAATTAGGGTTTAGGGGCTAGTCCCTAGGTTTTCTGCGAACCCTCAAGCCTGAATTCCAGAAGGCTCAGCTATCAGCCTAAATCTAGGGTTTGGCGTTCAGGGCTCGAACATGCGAACCCACAACCCCGAACCCCCCCAAACCTCAAGCCCTAAACCTGACGCCCTAAGCCTCAATCTTAAAATCAGCGAAGCTCCAGCGAAGCTAGGCGTACTTGATGGTTCATAGGCAGTTGCATACCCCCAGCTTAAGAAATTTCCAACCCCACTTTCCCTAAGCCCTAAACCCTAGAACTTAAAACCTTAAACCAAACCCGAAACGATTGAAGAACGATAAGCCTTAAGCTTACTTGTTCTTTAGAAGGGAAAAAAGGGAATATAGCCCCTATAGAAATCTAAGCCCTAAACCCTAAATCCTAAACTGTAAACCCCAAAACTCGTATAATATATGCCCATATTCCCTGCTAAGAGCCCGCAAGCTAAACCAAACCCGAAGCCCTTGAAGAACCTTAAACCCAAAACCCTTAAGCCCTAAATCCCTGAACCCCTAAACCCCTAAGCCCTAAATCCCGAGATCCTAAACCCTTAGCCCTAAACGCTAAGCCCTTAAGCCCTAAATCCCTAAAGCCCTAAACCCTACAACCCCTAAGCCCTAAGCCCTACAACCCTACAACCCTAAACCCCGAAACCCTAAGCATGAACCTTCAAAGAAGGTTTAACATCTTCGGTCGCGCCAGCGGCGAGGTCGGGACCCAAGAAACACTTTGAGCTAGAGTTTCCTGGTGGATGGAGTGTTCAGGGTTTGGGGTTTGGGGTGTCTCAATGAGGG
>CAJNIZ010045264.1:0-11573 GCA_905231905.1 Symbiodinium pilosum | reverse complement strand
GCCCTGACTGGATGCTTCCAATCTCGAGTGCCAGTTTGGGTTTGGGGGGGGCTCGAGGCCTTTGGTTTTCTTCAGACGGTGCCTTAACTGGATGCTTCTGGGGCCCAAAATGGTCAAATTTTGCCCGACTTTCTGCTATTGTGCTGTAGACCAAGAAAAGGTCGTTTTGAAAAGGAAACGGGCCGTTTCTGGCCCATGGGGCCCGAAATGGTCAAATTTTGCCCGAATTTCTGCTATTGTGCGGCCTTGGAGTGAGGTCCTCTGGAAGCCCTGGAGGCTCCTGGAGGCCCTTGCAGGTTCGGAGGCTTGGAAGATTGTTGGCCGAGTTTGACCCTGCAAATGCCAGCAGAGAAGCCTCAGGGAGGCCTCTGGGAGGGGCTTGAGAGGCCCTCGAAAAAAAACGATTTGGAGGAGGTTCCGATTCGCCTGAAATTGGGTTCCTGATTCGAAGGGCAACCTGACGGGTTACTCGCCAGCGGCCTGCCGGGCCTACCGCGCAGCCCACAGCTGGCTGTGGGACTGGGAGCTCTGTCGCNNTTTAGGCTCCAGAGCTGCCTCGCCTGCCGGCGCGCGTTCGCCCTGCTCGACGGCCCCGGGCTCACTCAGTTTAGGGCTTAGGGATTTAGGGTTTAGGGTTTGGGGTTTAGGGTTTGTGGTTTAGAGTTTAGGGTTGAATTCTGCACCATTTGGATCCCCTCCCCAAACAGTAATTTCCAGGGTAGTTGGTATATAAGCTGGCGCAGGATGTTCTGCTTCGCCTGACACAGTTTACTTGGAGGGTCAGGGGGACTTAGTAAGTAGTTCACTACACCCTATAACCCATATAATAACCCTAGCTATCCCCATCATTAACCTACTTTTTTAAGTCCCCCTGACCCTCCAAGTAGGGTTTCAGGTTTCAGGTCGGGGGTGGCACCTGGGTATGTCCGACAGTGTGATGTCCTGATGGGCTGAGAGCCTCAACAGGCAAAGGCCTAAACCCTAAACCCGTAGCCCTATCCAAGAATTGGGGTCCCCCCCGGAATATGTCCAAATTCTGTAAGAATCATGGTCTTAAGGACTTCCACAAAGGGTCCCTTTTGTTGGGGGAATGGCCAGGTAGGGCCCCGGATGTGGGGCTTTGGATTTAGGTGTTTGGCTCTAGCTGGCGTGGGGATTCTTGCATTTTTTGCTGGGATATAAGGCCTGGGGTATAATAAGGTTTCATTGGGTTTCGAATTAACCGACTGGCAAAGAACTAGTCCAAATTCCAAGCCCTACACTGGGAGGTTTACGATGTTCTGTTTGCGGCAACGCATGATCTTAACCTGTTCCTAAGCCGTAAATGGTAGTTTCCCTTAATTAGGGTAACCCCAAGAAAGACCCCCAAATGCTGTAATCTCCATTTTCGGGACGCCCCCCAAAACAGGGTACCCTAGTTTCGGGAAACTGCCAAATATCCTGAGACCATTCCAGGGCTTAGAGCCAAGGGCTGAGAGTTGACTTTTCTTTGGCGTTTAGGGTTTAGGTTTTAGGGTTTAAAGGGTGTGGTGACTCGTATTTCGAAAGGGACTCGAATGACTTCGTTGCGTGCTGGCTTCCAAAGTACGACACTTATAAAAGCAATCAGTCCGAAGGCACACAGCCCCACATGCATGGGTATGGGCAGAGGTTGTGTGATATCTAACATGTGCCGGTGTATGAGTTGAAGGTATGTTGAAGCTTTCCCGGGAGAATTGCGGAGAAGAACTCCCAACTCCAAACCCTAAACGTTAGACCCTAACCCTAGCCCCTAAGCCGTAATCACATCAAGAGCGTTAGAGGTGTTTGTCCGAGGCTTCGTGGGACTCTACGGAGCCTGAGGGTAAATGTCATCAGGGTGGCAGACCTGCCCGCATGTCTTGGACTTCGAGATTCAGCCTCAGGGTGGCAGGTTTATCTCCTGCGGCTCGTAATAACTTTATCGGGGGGCTATCATCATCATAGGGGGCGGGGAATCTAGAAGTATCATGTTCAAATTCGTAGAGGGTTTTGCTGCAGGGTTTACCGTTTACCCGACACCCTAAACCCCAGACACTTAATCCGAAGCTGTGGTGTACCCACACCCAACTGTAAATACAGCCCTAACCCCCCCTAAACCCTAAACCCTAATCCCTAAACCCTAAGCCCTAAACCCTATAAACCCTAAACCCTGAACCCTAAACCCTAAATCCTCTAAACCCTATGAACCCTAAGCCCTAAGCCCTAAACCCTAACCCCTAAACCCTAAAACCCTAAACCGCCTTCCAGGCCGAGATTGCGCAGAAGAACATCATGGGCGGAAGAGCCAAAGGCTCGCTTCTGGCCTTCCCCGGGGCTTAGGGGTTTAGGGTGTAGGGTGCAAGGGGTTTAGGGGGTTGAGGGTTTAGGGGTTTAGGGTGTAGGGTTGTTTCCAAAGATGAGGGGCCGGGTCCCTGAAAGGGGTTCAGTGGGGTTAAATAGGGATATGCAGGGTTTAGGCTTTCCGAAGATTAGGGGCTCCTTTGGAGAGCCTATATCACAAGGACTATAGTTTGTTGGGGTCTATGTCCGGGCCCTTTCTTTCTGGCAACCACGCATCCTGCATTTAGACCCACTTAGCCCGGCAACTCTCAGCCCCCTAGAGCCACTTGAAACCTTCAAGGTTTGATGGTTTACCTTGAGCGCTATGGTTTTGGGATTCATGTTTTCAGCTAAAGCACAGGACTGGAGGTTCGGGTTAGCGCACTTTATGAGTTGAGGCTCAAGCTTCATTGAGGTTTAGGCCTCAGGGTTTAGGGCTTAAGGTTTAGGGTTTGGGGTTTAGGGTTTAGGGCTTAAGGTTTAGGGTTTAGGGTCGGGGCTTCGCAGCTGCTCAGGGCCCAGGGTTTGCATGCAGGAGGATCCCAATCTACCGAGTCAAACTTAGGCTTGCTGGTTTGGGGCGATGGAATTTTGGGCTCTGGGCGCTGGGTTCAGACTCAAAGGGTTTGGGTTCAGGGTATGTAGGGGTATGGGTCCCTTCTTCATGTCTTGGGTTGAGAGCTATCGGTTGGAACGCATGGGTGATGGTCGAACATAGTTTCAAATTCCTATTCTCACAAATCCCCGGAGAACATGAAATCATAATACGTAGTACCCGGCTGAGGACCAAGAATGCAGCATTTCTAGTTCTATAACATAGCAATTACCAATATTATGGCTCCATATTCCTTCTGTAATTATAGTATATGGTACCTCAAATGGACATCACACGCAGATGCCACAATCCTGGAACATTATCTGAAGCGCTTGCTGCGGACTGGATCCGACAATTTGACGAAATCTTGGGATCGATCCAGACCATCTTGAACAAAATCTCTTGAATAATCCTGANNAATTTCTGACTGGAGTGTAACACACACTCCGTTTCACCTTCTATCGCCAATGACTTCTGTCCGCTTTACCTCAAATGGACCTCAAAATGATATTGGCAATTATTTAGGCTCAACCCCAAACCCGAAACAGTGTTCCATACACAATGTCAGCGTTGTAAAGCTCTGCCACAGCCCCTGAGCTCTGCCTTTTTCCGAGGTCCTACATCCTAGTGTTTGGTGAAAAACGGGTTTGGGGTTTTGGGACGAGGGTTGAGGGTTTGGGGTTTGGGTTTAGGGTTTATGGTTGAGGGTTTAGGGTTTTGGGGTTTAGGGTTTAGGAAGGGTTTTGGGTTTTGGAGCATAAGGATTATGTAGGGTTTAGGGAGTCCTCCCCAATAACGGAGAATCAAATGGACAAGAGAATGGACAACTAAGCAAAACCTGGGATTAAACGGCTGATATCAAAGCATCCTGCATGATGTGGATATGCTAGAATACCACAGTTTTCAAGGTATGAGGTACTTTGGATCATGCAGGATTTGTAGTATTCACTGCACCACTTAAGCCTGCGTGTAGGGTCTAGCAAAGCTTTCAGGTTTGGTGCGCAGGGTTAAACCCCAAAGCCCTGAGCCCTAAACTGCCAAGCTTATGAAACAGTAAGTCCGTTGTCAAAACTCTTGTCCTCTTTTAGTTTCTCATTGTACTACAGGGCACTCTTCAGGATTGAGGGTTTAGGGCTTAAGCCGCGAAACTTAAACCACAAAGCTCATACACCTAAAGAGTGTGGAAGAAACTGTTGCGCCTCAGTCTTCAATTTCGAACTAAGGATTCAAATCTAGGGCGTAATCCTAAACCCGTGACCCCTAGACTCAGAAACTTCAAGGAAGGTGGTGCTAAATTTTACCCCTACATCCCCTAAACCCAATACCCCAAACCCTAAACCCTAAACCTTAAACCCTGAATCAGGCCTGGTCTGGGACGCCGCGAACCTCATGAGATATATGAAGATCCTCGGGCCCATATTAGAGCTAGAGTCTGAGCTCCTCAAAGGGGGTCATATAGGGTTTAGGGTTTAGAGTCTAAACTCCTTAAAGGGGTTATATAAGTTATATAGTGTTTAGGGTTTAGGATTTAGGGTTTTAGAGTCTAAGCTCCTTAAGTGGGGGGACTACTATAGAAGTTCTTAGGGGGGATACTAGGAGTTCAGACTTCGGCTCATATTTTGTTTTAAGGTTTTACTTGGGTCGCATAAGGATTGGTAGGGGTCAGTTAGGGATATGTAGGGGTTAAGTGCAGTGTACCCCCGCTAAAATGGACAGTCCGTGGGGAAAGACCATGGAAACATGTACTGGAAATTGTGGTTCTATTGTGGTTTGTGCTTTTCATGGCTATGTAAGGAAAGCCCCGATGCATGACCAGGTGCTGTCCTATGGCCTCTCCTTCAGCATTTGCCCAAGATACCTCTACTGTTTCCCAATCTTCATATCTACTTAGTCCTGGTGCTCAAAGGTTTCCGGTTTAATGTTCGTGCTTCATCAGTTTAGAGTTTGAGCTTCTAGGTCCAATTCAGCATCATAAGCCTTCAGCAGCTAAATAAAACCTGGCATGTTTTTTCGCCTACCATAAACCCTGAATCCAGCTCCTACATCTGGAGCCCTGAAGCTACTCATGCCGGCCTAACTCCACTAGCATGGCTTGTTTTCACACCTTCGTTGATATATTCTCCCCCAAGCTTAGCATGGAAGCCGACTAGAGAATCCATGAAGTCAGCAGTCCTCTGAAAACATCCTTTATAAGAACTCCACTATAGGTTTTGCTGAGGTTAAACGAGGTTGTCTGGAAATGTTGGTGAGAGTGTGTATTGAGTTACCCCATACTTCGGGGAATCACAAATTACAATCCTACCATGTACGCCTAAACCCTAAACCCCTACCGGGCCTAAAACCTAAACCAGAAACTTAATCAGGGCTTGCTTGTTGGCTGAGCCTCGGTCAGGGTACTATTATAATTACCCAACACCCTGAATGTACCGCCTCATGGGTGCCAGGAGGGTTTATTGCTTGAGATTTAGGGTTTCGGGTTTAGGGTCTAAGTTCCCAACCCAAAGCCCAGCACCCAGTACCCCACGCCCGCTAGATCCTAAACCCCCAACATCCAACACCCAAAGCCCCAAACCATAAACCCCCTAAACCCCCTAAACCCCAAACCCCCTAAACCCTAAACCTTCAACCTAAAGATCACCATTTTCGGGGTCCTTATTATAATAAGCAACTAAGCCCAAAACCCTGGAACCCTAAACCTTAAAATCCGATACACAAGTCATTCAGGAACCCGCGCCAGACCACAGGCGTCAATGTGCAGGTGCGCCTGGCTTGGGTTTAGGGTTTTAGGAACCAGGGTTTGGGGCTTAGGATTTCAGGGTAAAGGTTAAGGGTTTAGGGTTTAGGGTTTAGGGTTTAGGATTTAGGGCTCAGGGTGGCTTGGGAGTAAGGCTTCGGGGGTTGAGAGTTTCACTTGAGACCGCAAAGCCAAGACTTTGAGTAAACCCCAACCCACAAATGCCAACCCCGCCACACCCGAAGCTTAAAACCCTAAAACCCTAAACCCTAAACCCTGTACCCTAAAACCCTAAAGCCTAAATCCCAAATCCTAAATCCTAAACCTAATTAAGCCCTGCTTGTAGGCTCTAAACCCAAACCCTAAACCCTGAGCTGCCGATGCAGATGAAGCCCACCAAATTAGCCTCCCTTGACCTCAAACAGGCCCAATTAAACTATATAGTCTAAACTCCTAGTATCTTACTAACCCCTTTTGTTTATGACTCCCTTTGAGGAGTTTAGACTACAGCCCAATTAAGGGGACTAAGCCCGCCATGCAGATGAACTTCCGCGGCATTGACGACTTTCAGACGCGAGTGGACATTGCTCCTGGACATTGTCTTGCGTTTTCGTGGGTAGAGTTTTCAGGTCAGCTTTGTATTCCGTTTTTTTTTGCGATTGGTAGAAGTTGCGCAGTGCTTCCAGGGTTGTTCCTGGATTGAACTTTTACTTCCCGAGCTTTGCCTTCAGCCATCAGATTCGGATTTCATGGTTGGTAGTTTACGTTTTCGAATGCATGGAGTACGAGCGTACTAGGGTTTAGGGTTTCCGTGCTGGAAACCCAGTAGGGTGCCAGCTACATACTGAAGCCTACAGTTTCGCCCCCTACACCCAAACCTGGAGCGCCTACATTGTTAAAGCTCTAAACCATGCGCAACTTTGCGTGGCAAGTGGCAAGTTGTGCCCAAAGCCCGACCAGTAAACTGATGAATAGGCGGGCCTAAATACGTCCAAGGGATTCTTTTCAGGGCCCCTCGTTTTGCGAAACCATTCGCCCGAAGCCTAATAACGTCAACGCTGAACCCAACCCCAAACCCCTAAAACCCTAAAACCCTAAAACCCTAAGACCTTGACACCCCTAGAACCCTAAAACCCTAAAACCCTGAAACTTCCAGAACCCTAAACCCCAAATCCTAAAACCCAAGCCCTATCACCCCAAGAGCCTCTCAGGTTCACTACCTAAAGACCCTCACCTGGGACAACAAGGAAGCACTGTGGAATCGAGACCGGATTTGGGGGGTGTAGGGTTTTGGGGTTTCATGGGTTAGGGGGTCTGGGGTTTAAAGGGTCGAGGGTATGGGGGTTTGTGGTTCGAGGGTTTAGGGCAACAAGCGTGGAGCCCCCACAAGTACCCAGCAACAATAGATGGAAGCCATTGGGCAGGGGCTGTATGAGGTTCCATGTCAGTTTGAGGGCAGCCTTCAAAGATTCGCAAAGATATGAGTGGGGGAGGCTCGAGGGTAGACCTTAACCCAAGGAACACTGCGCCCGAAACTCTGCCAAAACTCCGCACAGGAACCCTATAAAGTTTTGATAAACCTTAAACGCTAAACATAAAAACCCTAAAGTCTAAACTACTATACCATTCAAGGCTTAGCGCTTAGGGTTCAAGCTTTAGGTCTTCGCTGGACGGGGGTGGGTGGTTTTTTGGCCCATGACTGGTTTGTTATGGGTATTGCAGGGACTGCAGTAGAGGTCTAGTCCGAGAGTATGTTTAGGATTCAGTGGTTTAGGTGCTTGCAACTTAGAGATTTTCAGGGGCACAGCAAGGATTTCTTGGGGTTTTGGGGTTTGCCGTGCTCAGAATCATAAGAAACAACTGTGAGAGAAACTTCTTGAACGGACATGAACAGGTAGCCCGCATTTTTACAAAGCCCGCCTCTCGCCCAGTAGGGGCTCTAGCGCTTACACACCTCAAGTGCAAACCCTAACTCCTAAACCCCAAGCCCGCAACCCTCCACAGTGCATCTTGCTTAAGCTCGGGGACGCTCTCAAAGTTTGTGAAGCCCCGCACCCTAGCCTTCAGATGCCTACTTGGAGGTCCCTTGTAGTGTGTAGGGTTATAGTCCCCCTTAGGTAGATAGAATATGGCTTTGGGTATATCACAATAAGATCTGCATATGCCTATATTCTATCTACTTAGGGTGGGGCTATAGGGTTTAGGGTTGCAGTGGGTGACTACTTGTAACCATACTGATAGTCCAAGTGTGACCTGGGCGGTTTTACTTCTTACTTTTGGTTCTGATAACTGGATTGTACTTGCAAGTGCAACCAATCACCATATACATGGACCTGCACGTATCTAACCCCGTCAAATCCTAAACCCTAAACCCAAAGCCCTGAACTGCGAGGAGCTTGTGAATTCGACACATCGTCACCATTGAGCCTGGGTCCAGCTTATGCTGTTCAAAGGGCTGGGGCAAGATCTTTCAGAGCTCTGAGACATTTCCAGGTTGCTACTTATCCACGTGTGCAAGCGAAATTTGCAGCATCTACCTCTTGTGATATTTTTATGGGATGTGGGATTTCAGATGCTTAGGGTGTACAGTGGCTTAGGGAGTTGGGCTTAGTTTCAGTGTGGCCATCATGTACAGTTTTATCTGGATGGCATCGTGAGTTGTCGCTCATTGAGATTATAGTCCCCCCTAGTAGATAGAATATGGCTTTGGGTATATTGTAATAAGGTTCTCATATGCCCCATATTCTATCTACTTAAGGGGGGCTATATATCGAGACTGTATCATGCTGTGTCAGGATCACGTCAGGACGTTCCAGGGTCTTCGTTGGATTATGCATGGATGATATGGTTTTAGTGAAGTGCACCAGCCCTGAGTACAGGAGCTGGACGTGGCTGGGCTTCACAGACCCCTAAACCCCAAACCCTAAATCCAATACCCGCGTGGCCTTGATGCCGAGGACGAGCCAGTTTTTTCGCAGTGTTTCTTTGTAGCTTGAAGGACCTTATTCGCACTGTTCAGATTCTTGCTATCATTATCGTTACTATACACATAACCACTATGATCTTTAATTATCAATACTTTTAGCACTGTTGGGCCGGTATTTCTGTTTTGTTATGTGGTATGCTGCAAGCATCATCAATGAGAGTAAGTCTGCAAAAAATACAAGCCTGAGTAGACTCTGGATTTCGCATGTCAACTTTAGGTCTTTTCCTCCTGCTTCTCCTCCCAGGGCTCTTGTAGAACAACATTTTACATTTTTCTGGATACCTCGGGCCCAATATCAACAAAAAAAGATCTTGTTTAATGGTACTTCAACAAGAACCCAGCTCCTCATTCCGGTATTCTGTTCGCGGGCTTCTCCTCCAGGCTTTCTACGACCCACCCCACGAAACCAGCACTCCAAATCAGGTCCCTGACGGTCCCCCTAAACCCTAAACCCTAAACCCTAAACCTTAAACCGTTCTCAAATTTGCAGCGCCGGTTTCAGTCTAATCAAGTTCGTCGCTGTCAGTGGGGCATGTTTTGTCGAGTCTGTGTTCGAGAAGTGCGTATCATCCTATGTAGCTAATGGGTTACATTGAGATAATAGGAGCTATACTGGGGTTATATTGGAATAATGGAAAATAGCATGGAAGCTACTAAAATGGGGTTGTATAGCTTTTTGGGGCTCCTTCACGAGTTGCAGCAAACCCAGTGACCGGCTTAAATACAAGAAAACGCGAGGTACCATATGGGTGGTTGTCAAACATCATGGTCCCTTTTTGGATCCCTATTATTAAGCGGCACCTAATATTCAGGGTACCCAAAAAGGGACTAAGTTCCCCAGGGCTCTAAGCCACAAATCCTAGACCCTAAACCTTAAACCCTAGAACCCAAATCCTAAACCGTAAACCCCAAATCCTAAACCCCAAATATAAGGACCCTAAACTTTAAACCCTAAACAAGGACGGCCCTTTGTCCATGCTTGCTTTCCCTTTGATCTGCCTTCGAGGGGGTCATAGTCAGACCTTTCCGTCAGCAGTCTTGTCCTCTATTGTGGGCCTCTCTGAATCGAATGTAGAACCTCTGATAAGGGGGTTACAGGGAGTACATAGGGTTCAGGGCATAATGTCGTCTGAGGGTTCGGGGAATGATTACGAGCATTCTGGTTCTAGATCCCTTGTCTTATTCTGGCATGGGTATGTAAAGTTTGAGGCTTCTACATTCCATTATACAACCCCTACGTCAAACCAAATTTCCGTGAATTCTTCACTTTCTGTCAAAATTGAGGTTCCATCATGATATAGGTACTTATTCAAGCACAAGTACGACCCCTGGCCGGGCGAGAAAGACAAAGCTAAAATCGCGGCATTGCCTGTGGGCTCCCCCTATAGTCCCAGGCTGGGGCCTAAACCCTAAACCCTGAACCGTAAACCCTAAGCCGTAAACCCTAAACCCTGACCCCTAAGCCCTAAACCCTAAACCCCATCCTCCTCCAAGCCTCCAAAGCTTCCCGCGTTCAGGCTAATGTAGACCCATAATTAATGAACCCCCTTCTGTTAAAGGTCTTAATGTTAAGATCCCTATCCTAATCCCTATTAAGGGGAGGGGGTTTATCAATTAGGGGTCTGGGTTACTTGAAATGGTCTCGGTGGGTTTGGGGTTCTTTCCCTAAACCCTAAACCCTAAACCCTAAACCCCATCCAAACAATAGGTGAAGCCCTGACATGCATGAAGGAGTGGCTGCAAGAGCTTACCTTCTCCTGACGCTCATGTGAGCTATAGTCTAAACTCCTTACAGGGGGGTATATAGGGGATTATATAGGGGACTACTATAGGGTATATTAAGGGGGATACTAGGAGTTTAGACTAGCTCATGTTTCACAAGTTGTCGCGGAGACCCAGCCACAGTGCTGGCGTGCGCGCCTCTTGTCCTCATGCTTCTTGTGGCCTCTAGATTTCTTTCAAAGCTTATGCAGTTGTAGGCAGGACACAAATTGTTATGGAGTGAAAGCTTCGCGAGAGCGCCAAAGAGAATTCAAGTTGCAACTTCGATTGCATACTCGTGGCTTTCGGTCATCGAATAGCCTGCCGGTGAGCTTTTCGCTGCTACGCGATGGTTTTCGCCATCTGGTTCCATTTGATAGAGAACGCGACGCGCTGAAAAGGTGACGTCCAGAAGCACATGATTGTAAGGTATTCGTTTTAGTACGTTGGACAAAACGCGGGCACCCAGTTATTTGTTGAAGACTGAATCATGCCGAAGGTTATCATGTTTTTCATCCTGGCATGCTTCTAGTATGATACGCCCAAAGCCCTTCCCGGATGGGCCCCTACATGCATTCGGATAAACCCTAAACCCTCAATGTGGCGAACGCTGCAAAGAGACCATTCCTAAAAATTATGAGGCAACACCGGGCAGAGTAAACCGCAACCGACTGTCCCTATGATACTCCCATGAAGGTTTTAGGGCGTGGGGTCGTCTGTCACAGTGCCTACAAACCCTCCCTGCCAATCTCAATTAACATTATTGCTCACTTCTACCTCCTCCTTTTCGGTGATGCAGTGATGTATATTGGGCAATTTCAAGAGACATTACCATAAATTGTGGTTTATATGGGAATAGTACCAGAACGGCCTTGAATTGGGAATTGAAATTATTCTCAATTACCCTGTGTATACACATGTGTGAACCTGGAATCTGAAATAACCCTAAACCCTAAACCCTAAACCCTAAACCCTAAACCCTAAACCTAGCCTGGTTGAAGGCCCGTTGCGTAGTTTTTTTGACCCAGTTATCGGCCCGGAAGTCAGCTAACATGGCAACCGTTACGCTCGACCCTAAACCCCTAACCCCTAAACCCCTAAGTAATCCCTGAACCCTAATTTAGGGTTTAGGGTTTGGGCCCTAAACCCTAAGCCCT
>CAJNIZ010045263.1:34510-45594 GCA_905231905.1 Symbiodinium pilosum | reverse complement strand
CATGTGGCAGAGAAGAGAGTGGACGTTGTACTGTTGGCGACAACATGACCTATGGAGCTCAGTGGGGTTCCATAGGATTTTAGGGTTTAGGGCTTAGGATTTAGGGTTTAGGGCTTAGGACTTTAGGGTTTAGGGTTTAGGGTGGATGTGGGGGTTTCTTTGAAAAGTGGGGCCCCTGGGCCTTAGGAGCTCTTGGGCTTAAGGTTTAGGGTTTAGGGCTACAATACAAAGGGACTATAAGCTGTAGTCTCTTTAGACCTCTAATACACATATCATTTCTAAGAATTCCTTAGGGTTTTACTATAATGAGAAGATGTAAGAAGTAGAAAATTCCTAAAGAGACTGCAGTAAGGGCCCCCATGAAGTATTCTGTTGGGGCTAGCTCGGAAAGCTCAGACGTTGGCGACTGAGTGTAGTGTAGGCTGAGAGTTTGCTGCGTGGCCCGGTTGAGCTCAGAAAAAACATCTATGCGACATGCACGCGAAGTCAGCTGGGTTATGCAACAAATGATACAAAAACCTAAATCCTAAACCGTATAAACAACTAGGTGTCCCTTCCTGGGTCCGCCTTTGAAATAGGGACTGTGTCTCTGAGGCCGGCGCCTATACATACAAGGCTGCAAGCGCGCAAATTAAAATGATGGTGTTGGTGGCCTAGATTGGGCCACCTTATTATTTCTCAAACAAACCCTAGACCCTAAACCCCAAAACCTAAACCCTAAACGAAAGATTTCTCAAAGGTGGCTGCCCAGCTACGAACAATTAGACCCTTCACCTCACATCCCAAATATTGTAGCACTGCAATTTCAATTTTCTCCTCCAGTCTCCCAGAAACCCTACCCTAGTAGGTTCCGTCTTCTTTGCCATACCCTAACCCCTGTGTAAACCATAAACCCCTGAAACCCTAAACCTTAACCCCTAAACCCTCAATCGGGAGTTACTGAAGAGATCACCCTAAACCCTAAACGACCCAGGATAATTGGCTCAAAGCTGATGTTTGCGGGCATCAAAAGATCTGAGGATGCGGGTTGAGCCCTAAACCCTGTCAATCCGAATCCCCTGCCCCTAATAATACTCAAGCCCCCAAGCGATTAATACTCAAAATTCCAGTACGTTATAGTAGACCACATTGGGTAGATTTAATGGGGGGTGGGGACTGTTAATACTAGGGAGAGGGGATTATAAATGCTGTAAGCCTTGTTTGCGGGATTGCCTCTGGCGATGCATGTCAACAACTGTCCCTGCCACTCTTTGCTGCAAGTGGGCTCCAAAACCAGGGGCAACTGGGACTTGAAATGAGGAAGCTCTTCTGGTCATCGTCTTCGAATGCGTTACTCCCTGTGTCATACTGAGATAGAGCCGCGACCCCAACACCAGCAACCCACCGCTGGTACCTACTGAAACCCTATCCGGCCCCTTCCGACTCCTTATCACACGACGCTGCGCAATCTATACCTGGGCCCAAAGAGTTAGCAAACAATAGGGGTTATATTGGGATAATGGAAAAGAAAATGGAAAATGAAATGGAAACTGGGATGGCCCATAAAAGAGCAAAGCATGCGTGATTCTACATACTGTTGGGGGTTCTGAACCCATAAAAGAAAGCAAGAACACATTATGCTACATACTCGTGGGTTTTAGGGTTTAGGGTTGATACTATTCTACGTCCTTTTGGGGTTCAGGTAGAGCACACTCGTCAAAATCCTGAGCTCAACGCGGCAATCTCCTCACGCTGTATGTCAAGCTCTCCTCAATATATAAGCCCATGAACAATCATATTAGGGCTTATGGTTCTAGGGCTTCGTACTAACTTCCTCCAGTATGGTCATAATGGCTTGGTTGCACTCAATTCTTGGCAGGGAATCGGTGCTCTGAAAAAACAGGATGAACCCCAGCCTATGGGCTCTGGATAGCTCCAGGTAGGTACTATCTATAGACTTCGAGACCCAGCACAGGTACTCCCCCGCTGTGAATAACTCCCCGCATCCCCACCAGCATATGATGGCACTATATTTTTGGGGATGGGGGGAGGGGATTTACTACTGTAGTAGGGGTGGGTGGGAGGGGGGAGGCTTCCAGGCCCAATCCCGTCCTCCCAATGATAACCTCCCCTCATCCCCCTGGTCGTAAATATCACATCTATCATATGAACAGAAATCTAAACTCCTTTAAGGGGGGGTTATATAGGGGGTTCTAACAAATCATAAAGGGGATTACGGGAAAACTAGGAGTTTAGATTGTAGCTCATATGATGGTACTTTATTGCCGGGTCAGAGGGGGGCAATTTTGCGGAAGGGATGGGTCGATTCCAAACCCCATATGAGCTATAGTCTAAACTCCGAGTATCCCCCTTACTATGCCCTATAGTAGTCCCTTCTATAATCCCCTATATAACCCGCTTTGAGGAGTGTAGACTATGGCTCATATCTTCTAGCCGAGCGTCGTTCGAGGTCAGCTGCCTTGCTGGTCTGGATACTCTGCCCCATATTCGCAAGCTCCTTCAAAAGATAGGAGATGTGAAGGTTGGGCGATTGAGTAGTGTTTTTTTGGTGGTTGAACCCAGTAAGATTATATTCCTTACATATTATAAAATACTATACCAAAAAGGAAGATATAATCTTACTCTATATTGGTTACCATTTCAATGTGGCTGGCCAAGGCCAGGGTACTCAAGGGTTCTGGCAATTTGCCCTATCCATCCGCTTTCATTGCGTGTAAACGGCTAAAATATTTCTAGCAATGTTCTCCTCGGCCCAAAACCATCACGAAATTATAAACCCACCCCCTCTCCACCCGGCAACAACACATACACCCATATAGTGCCATTGTATATTTGCGAAAGTGTTTACTAATTATCAGGGGAATGGAGCATCTGTTGGAATTTTGACACCGCTGCCACCACTCCGGCCCATTCCTTCTTAGCACAGCCAGAACCTGAAACCTCGCAGGTTAGGGTGTACTTACAGGTGCCCCAAAGGAGTCTAAACCCTACACCTGCATACACAACCCATTTGCTCGAAGCTCAAACCTCTGGCCCCTCCCTAAACCCTAAACCCCCCTCGAAGCCAAGCCTATGCCCCCCAAACCAAACAACACCAGAAGCCTGAAACCCTAGATCCCATGATGTAGACCCATGATTAATAAACCTCCTCCTTTTACGGGCCTTAATATTAGGATCCCTATTATAATCCCTACTAAGGGGAGGGGGCTTATTAATCAGGGGTCTACATTATCCCGAAGGGGTTTAGGTCTAGGATCCCAAACCCTGCAGCCCAAACTCCACCTAACAAATCCCTCTAAATCCCGAAGCACGTCCATGAGGCAAAATGGAGCTGCGACAATAACTACCTGACTAGCTCATGCCAGTTGGCATCGGTGGGATGGATCCCGACACCGGAGGAGGCGTATATAGCGATAGAGCCCTGGCTCTAAACCTGAAGCCCCAGACATCCCTGAACGAACACCAAACCCAACACCCTAAACATCCCTAAACATGCCTACTCTCCGCAAATCAGGTGACTATAACCCAATATAATACCTAGTATGTCTCTAGTAGCATAACCCCAATAAAACCCCACTGTTACTAGTATGAGCCAGATCCCAATCCCTAAACAACCCCCTAGATCCCAACCCCTCAGCCACACCTGCCTGAGCTTGTCGTTCGTGCTTCAGGTTGTTAATCTCTCTCCGGAGGTCGTTGATCTCCCGAATGAGTGAAACATTTTCCTGCCAAAGGTATGAGGCTTACGGTTTACAGTCCCCCTTTAAGTAGGTAGAATATGGCTTTGCGTATATTATAATAAGATCCCCAGAAACCCCATAGTCTATCTACTTCAGGGGAACTACAACCCTAAACCCTAAATCCTACACTCTAAATCCTAAACCCTATATTCTATCTACTTCAGGGGAACCCTAAACCCTAAACCCTCAATGCTAAACCCTAAATCCTTAAGGGGGACTCTAGGGTATCGGGAGTTGGGGCGGCGTGCTCTTGAAGGTGCCTTTCAAGGCTCAGGATCAAACGCTTGGAGTTTCTTTCCCTGGACATGAGGGTTTAAGGATTTAGGGTTTTAGGGTTTAGGGGTTTAGGGGTTTAGGGTTTAGGGGTTTAGGGTTTAAGGGTTTAGGGGTTTTAGGGTTTAAGGGTTGGGGTTTAGGGCTTCCTACTGGAACCGAACAATGACTGTAGGCGAAGGCAGTAAGTGGTACATAGGTATGTGCTCAGAGTTTAAAGACAATCGGAGTAGAGGAACGATGATTCGGAACTTTACGAAATCCTTGACACTGTACATATACATATATATAGGTATGTATGTATATATGTATATCGTATCTGGTGCATGCTAACGATATTACATCTGCAGACTATTGGCTATCTACAATATCAGTCAAGACTTCTCGTTAACACTTGAAGATAATACTAGCAATCGATATACTCTTGAAGGAGCTCAGCGGTTAACAAGCAGGCCATAAAATGCGGAACTGAACCAATGACTTCCTCGCAACGGGAGTGTTCAGGGTGAGGGTTTAGGATTTAGCATTTAGGGTTCAAGGTTTGCGTTAGGACGGGTTTTGGCCGAGGGTCCCCTATGAGCCACCAAGCAGCAGGACTTTGGGTGGCCAACCCCCAACAAGAGACCGACCTCCACCCGAACCTCCCAATGTACATTATACACTTGCTTTTTGAGTGGCCGTTCTCTTTGGGGACAGCAAGTCGTGATAAGGAAATGAAGTAACATCCGCCAATAACAACCGTAACAACATATATTCTCCAGAAAATGGGATGGTACTAAAGGGTGTCATGTGGTCAGGGCCCGTCAAAGCATGGGCGCCTGCATGATCCTCATGTTGTCGATGCGGTGGGCCTTGTCAGCAAGTCTCCACATGAAGCTGTTGGTATCCCAGGCTACCACCAACAAATCTGGGGTCCTGTTTGAATTCTTTTGTGTGTGCGAAGGAGAAACAACGGGGTCAAATGCGAGACAGTTCCACTCTGTGTGTAGGACTGTAGGAATGTTGCCCCCTAAACCCAAGACCCTGAACCCTACACCCTAAGGGCGTCCCTTTCTTAAAGTCCGTAGTAGAAGGACTATACTATCTTTGGGTCTAAACTGGGGCCCTCCATTCCAAACACCCCGGCCACGAACCGTAAACAAACCTTACATAGCTAAGGCGTGAAACAAATGCATCTAGGGAAATGAGGGATTGCACACGAAACCCTAAATCCTGAATTCGAGGAGGAATCATGTTTTTTTCTGTGTGATTGCTGAGGGACTGTCTGGGAAGCTTAGGCTTAAGGTTTTGGGTCAAGGGTTTTGGTTTTAGGGTTTGCAGGAGAAGCATATATGTTCTACCACGCCAACAGGACATCCATACATTACCGTGCGGAAAATGGAGACAGCAAGTAAGCGTGAACGTTTCAGCTCGGCATATGAGTGAACAAACTTTTGTGTATATGCGTATATGTGCAAGTATATCTGCACACATACGTTTTCGATATGGAGCTTCTGCTTTCAGACACTTGCCGTGCGCAACGATTCTGACAGAGCCTTCAGGAGAAGAGTCGAAACAAGTTCTGGGAGTTATCAGAAACTGAGGGTGCTCATTTTCTGTTTCTTTATTGAGTTTTGTCTAACTAAGGGGAAAGTTGAGAGCTGTATACTACAAATTCAGTGTCACGTCCAACGACCCAATTTAGGGGCCAACATGCCAAATATCCACTTACATGGGCAAGCTTTTGGGGGCCCGTGTGCCTTTTCAGTGCGTTGACCAAATTCCGTTCTCAATAGTATGGCCCCTGCGGCCATTGCAGTTCTTTGGATTTAGAAGAGCCCCCAGGAAACTCATCATAAAATTTGTGCACTCTGCCATTCTGGGATACCCTCAGTTCTGGAGCCAAGTCATGCGCTAAACCCTAAACCCTAAACCCATAACCCTACCCTAGAATCCATAGGTCAAGTAGGATGACCCCAGCAACTGATGCCAGCAGTTTGAAGGTCTTGAGGGTACTCTAGGTTGTTTAAGTTGAGGGTTGCAGAACATGTTAAGGTTATTAGTACATTATGATATTAGACTATCTTAGTATTATACTGCTACTATATGATTACTATATTGTTGCCATATTCTCACTTTATGGTTAGTGTATTGTTAGTATATTGTCTGTAGGTGATTACTACACTGTTGTATGCAGTTTTCATTGGTGTTTTCGGGTATGTTGATCAGTGCGACTAGGTTTCTCTTTCAGGCATCGCGATCTCCGCACATGTTCCGTTCAAATGCTTGGCAACTTGAGAAAATGGTCCGTTCTTCCAAACCATAAATCCTACGCTTTCTATGCGGCTTCCTTCGATCTCAGGGCACCCCTTCGCTTCCTACAGGGCGTAAGACCCCGAACCTAAACAGCTCACCTGGCAAGACGGTCACACAGTTTGTTGTTTAAGGACTTAGGGTTGAGGGTTTAGGGTTTAGGGTGAAGGACTTTGGGTTTAGGGTTTAGGGTAGGGCCTTAGGACAATATCACAACATCTTGGGACCAGATTCTTGGGATCAAAAAGGTCCATTCTGCGAGATCAACAGCCAAGACTCGCGTAGGTCGACACATTCTACCACCCCATGGGGGGGTTTTCCAGAAGTGAGGGGTACCTTTTTGGGGTACCTATGATGTAGTATTTTGGGATCTATATTGGGGTTCCCCTGTTTAGGGAAAGTACCATATTCATATATATATATATTAATATTTAATATCCCTTTATAATGAGGAGTATAGTGTTTGGGTGTCTATACTTGGGTTTCCCAATTTAGGGAAATTACCAAGTCACCCCTGCAGGAGCGTACTCTGCTCCAACCCTCTGCTGCCCTACACCCTAGACTGAATTGCTGTTGAGGGACTTCCGTTAAGATACCAGAACGGGGATACAGAATGCAGGATTTAAGGTTTAGGGTTTAGGGTACAAGCTACCAGATTATGGGAACAGAATAAATCACAGCGGTTCCTTCTTATAGTAACTTCATTAAAGTTCCCTGACAGCAGCCCAGTAGACCCCTTCGGTGGGATGCCTGGCTATCCTTCTCCAGCTTCCGCTTCAGAGAATCTACAGACTTCTCCAGGTAGTCGCGCTGCCTCCACGAAGAATCCCAGGATTTGGGGTGGAGCCCAACAAGCATGGGTTCCTTTTCGGAGGTTCCTTTGCCAGTATCTCCCTTAACGGCCCTAACATACTTCCCTATATGATCCTTTATATAACCTCCCTTCCCGGAGTTAGACTTTAGCTCATATAGTGTGGCATAAGGGGTCATTTCAGGGATGTAAGTCTCAGGGAGGCCTTCAGACAACGAACCTCTGTTTGGAAAGGGGCAGCTGACCAAGTAGAATAGGGATCCTAGAAGGGCTGCATGGGGATCCTAACGGGTTTCCCTAAACCCTAAACTGAAACGGCTGTATAGGGGTTCTAGGGATTATATAGGGAAATACAACCACTTGTAGGCGTTGCAGAAGTTGGCTTTAGAGCAAGGTTCGGTGGCCTCTGAACATCCGCTGAACTTGGGTGTTATTATTTCTGTTATTAGGTTATTAGTACAGATTAGTGCTATTACTGATATTATCATTTGCCATTATTTCTAGCATTGTATATATATATATCATTACTATTAACTATGGGCCTCTTGTCATTGCGGGATCTGTGAGGATTCCCAGTGTGTGTTAGGGCTTAGCAGAACATGGGCCATACTCTAAACTCCCAGTATCCCCCTTAATACCCCCTATGATGCTCCCTATTTATAATCCCCTACATAACCCCCCTTTTAAGAAGTTGAAACCCTAAACCCTAAATAGTAGCTTCCATGTTCTTTCTATTATCCCTGTATAACCCTTATATAACCCTCTTCATAACCCCCCCCTGTAAGGAGTTTAGACCACGGCTCACACGGGTTTAGGGTTTAGGCTTGATGTGTGGTTCCTGCTGTAAGCATTTTTGGGTCCCTTGCAGGGGTGCGTAGGGATACGGTAGATACTAAAACCCCTGCTTAGGGTCTAGTCTAGGGTTTGGGGCTTAGGGTTAGGTACCTTACATCTTGGTAAGTATGGTGATATTGTAATTAAGGTCACGCATGCAGGATGCTAAGTATCAACCGTGTGTAGGGATCTTCTGGGCTTAGGGATTTAAGCAGTTGGGGGTAAAGCTCGATGGGCAGGATAGGTTGTTCTTGCACTCCTATCAAAGCGACGTCAAATGCCTTACAGTTGAGTTAGGGTTTAGGACTTTAGCATCTAAGGGTGCTACATATTCATTACTACTTTGGGCGTCCTTGCATCATCCACCCTCTACTACCCTAGGGTAGGTTCAGGGTACCCTTCATGGTTCTTCAAGGACTTTATAGGGATTCAGGGCAATGAATATCTTGGATTTCTTTCAAATGCCTACACCTCTCTCCCTGTGTTTGGCCCTCCGGGGCCCCATGAATTTCTTCCGTCCTGGTGGTAATTATTACGGTTTAGAGTTCAGGGTTAGGATGCGCCCCCACACGAAAAATGTAGCTGCGGCGCTATTAAGATCAAGAAACTACGCCACTGGAAGGAAATCGGAGCCTTGTGTTGGATATTCTCTGCAAGAACCATAAACGCGACAGTATAGGTTTCGGGCCTGTTGTACTCCTTCTGCATGTCGGTATCCAAGTCTTGCCTCTTGGCACCACCCTGGACGTACTTCCTGCCAGGAGGGGAGGAATACGTCGGATTAGAAGCGGTCGCAGATATGGAAATAATTGAGGTAGAACAAGCAAATTAGGAAGCATTGATGCATGTGGCATAAGAAGTAGTACAGTATAAAAGCAGTCACCGTGTTCGCAGCAGCGGTAGTCTTTCAAGCAGTACTGAAAATGTTGCAAGAGTAATTGTCATAGCAGTAGCAGTTCAAAGCAACAGTAGGACTCAACAAAACAGTAAGGAAGGACACTCTGTCAGCAGCCGTTGCAGTAGCAATATGAGCAGTAGGAGGAGGAGGAGGAAGGAATAGCAACAACCCTTTTAGCATGCTCATGCGCAACAACCAGCATCAAAAACCTATCCCCGGTTGTTGTCTCAGCTTACAGTTCCCATGAAGCAGTCTGTGGGCGTGGTGGCTTGTATTGTAAGGGGACTGATCTTACAGGTTGTTAAAGCGAATTAAAGGAAGGATCGCACAGTGGTCCCCATATAGGACCTCCCATGGTCTTCTCCATCCCCTAGAAACCCGCAGTTTCCATCTCATGTTCCATTTGTTGTTCCATGTGTTTCTCCACTGTTCCCCCCAACCCTTATCCCTATATCCCCTTTCCAGGATACCTGCAATCTTGGCACTTAACCCCAAACCCTCGACCGCCTAGTTCTGACATGAGCCATCATAGTCTAAACTCCCAGCATCCCCGTTAACAACCCCTAAACACTCCCCTATATAACTCCCCCCAAAGGAATTTAGACCCCTAATCCTAGACCCTAAAACCCAGAATCCTAAACCCTAAACCCTATACAACCCCCTTTGAGGAGTTTAGACTCTAGCTCATATGAAGCAAGCAGAGCCTGGCCTGTAGAGAGCTGTGACGCTCTCCTTCAAGGCTTTCGGTTCCGAGATGGTCTCCAAACCTGAGGTTTAGGGTTTAGGGATTAAGGATTAAGGTTTGGGGTTCAGGGTATAAGAGTCAGGGTTTAGGGATTAGGGTTTCCGGGGTTCATACATGACAGATTAGGGTTTAGGGTTTGGCGGGGTTCATACATGAAAGGTTAGAGGTTCGGATTTTGGGGGTTTGCCCTCCCTCAAACCAACATGGAAGCTGAGATGGCCCACTTTGTTTTGCACTTTTGGTATGTTTGGGGGAGTGTATCCCACCGAGTTGGGAAACCTGGGTGAAAGTCCATTTGAAACCTGAATGCGTTGGCATTTGTTGGTACTTCTCTTCTCTCTGCCTAAGTAAGAGCAGCATCAGAAAATGAGTCAGAATAGTGAATCTCACACGACCCCCCCTCCCCCCAGCCTCCCTAAACCCTAAACTCCAAACCCTTAACCCCTAAACCCCATACAGGCGCAAGCTACGTGCCCCGGTAAAGGGTACTTGGGGGACTTAGGGAACTTAGGGGCTTAGGGAACTTAGGGTGCTTAGGGTACTGAGGGTACTTAGGGGACTTAAGGAACTTAGGGTACTTGGGGAACTTAGGATACTTGGACTTAGGGTACTTAGGGTTTAGAGTCATTCTTTGGATTTTGCTGATTCTGATGGCTCGAATTCTGATGGATCGAGTTGCGTTGGACAGGTATGTAGGAGATTCCATGCATAGGGGGGAGGGGGGGGGGCTTACAGACTCCGAAATGCTATAGTCCATATTGCGGGGACCTCCCCAAAAAAGGACCTCAATTTTGGGAAATACCTGGACCCTATAACCCAAACTTCCATTTCATTTTCTATTTGCCTCTCCATTCGAGTCTCCATTTTTCGGGGGTAGAACCATTGTATAACTAGCCTCACATAATTATTCTCATATCATAATGTCCTCAAAGGTAACTCCAGGTGCTTTGACCATTGCTAGTGCAAACATCACCCCAGCTTTCTGAGTCCCAACTGTCATGCCAGGCGCTTGCCCTAAACCCTAAACCCGAAACCCTAAGCCCTAAACCCTGTACCCTAAGCCCTAAGCCCTAAACCCTAAGCCTTGAAAATTATGCCCGAAACCTTGAGCTCCAGACCTTGGACCCCCAAACCCTGAAACTCGAGCCCTCAGCCTTCAGCCTCAAAAACTTCTGCTCGAAACCGTAGACCCTAACCCTGATTCCTAAAGCTTCAACGCTAGGCCCCTTTTTAGGGTTTAGGGTTTAGGGTCCAGGGTTCAGGGTTTAGGGTTTGGGTTTAGGGTTTAGGGTTGGACTGGCTCCCTGGTCGACCTTTAGCCAATGGTATCCTTTAAAGGGGACTACGAGGATGCCTGCACATATGCAGATATGGGAGTTTCCTAAGATTAGGGGTACCTTTTTGGGGGGGTCCCCATAATAAGGATTATAGTGTATTGGGGTCTCTATTGGGGTCCCCTTATTTGGGGAAACTACCATATGTATCTGTGTA
>CAJNIZ010045263.1:21995-34410 GCA_905231905.1 Symbiodinium pilosum | reverse complement strand
GCAGATATGGGAGTTTCCTAAGATTAGGGGTACCTTTTTGGGGGGGTCCCCATAATAAGGATTATAGTGTATTGGGGTCTATATTGGGGTCCCCTTATTTGGGGAAACTACCATATGTATCTGTGTACCTATGTAGGTAGGTATGTGTGTGATTAAGGCCTAGAAGTTTTTGATCTGAAAGAAAAGCCTCTCAAGCCCCCTAAATCCTTGATCTTGCAGCCAAACCCTAAGACCTGAACCCAAAGCCCTTAAACCTTAACCCCCTAAATCTTGATTTTGCAGCCAAATCCCAAAACCTCACCCTAAACCCTAAACCTTGATATTGCAGCCAAGCCCTAAACCCTGAACCTTTAACCCTAAATCCTGAACCCTAAACCTGAAACCCTTAACCTTGATATTGCAGTCTAAATCGCAATCGCTCAGATCCAGTTTGAAGCGCTTTATGAGAGACAGGTCGTCGCGAAGTTTCCTACACAGGCATGCTTCACTAGGTGGTACTTTACAGGCAGCCAAGATTATGTGTAGGGTCCCGTATATCACAATAAGTAGGGCGAAAGTATTAATTATCCTGAAGTGCCACCCAGTTGAAGCTACATGTTAGCGTGTTAGGGTATAGGCGTTGTGCTTTAAATGGGGCTGTATGTTGATTAAGGTTGAGGACTCCCGTTGTCTAAGGTTTAGGGCAGAGCACTACTTGAAGCGAAACTTCCTGGCCAAGCATACTGGAAGTACTTGCCAGTGAGGTTATACGTCCTAAGGAACAAGGTGCTTGGAGGGTCACGGGGGCTTAGTAAGTGGTTTGGTCATGGGGCTAAGTGGGGTTATTACATGGTTTGTAGGGGCTACAAGTGGACTTACTAAGTCCCCCTGACCCTCCAAGTAGCAGCGATTGTCAGAATTATCCGACTTACACCCCATTGAGGAGCTTCCTGCCCAAACCGCTGGCCTAAACCCTAAACCCTAGGCGAGTTTAAGGGGTTGAAGCTTAGAGGGGTAGGGCTTTAGTTAGGATTTACATGGGAGTCTCTCGAAGACCCTAATTACCTCCCCATAGTCCCCTTGAAGGTATCTGACTCTAGGAAGCCATGTATATGGTAGTTTCCCTAAATAGGGGGACCCCAATATAGACCCCAATATACTATAATCCTTATTATGGGGATCCCCAAAAATGGTACCCCTAATTTTGGGAACTACCCATAGGAGCTTAGACATGGTGCCAAAAGCTCCACAAACCCTGAACACAAGCTCTCTAAATCCTACCGCGAAGCTCTAAACCCTGAACCATCCCTGACCCCAAATCGCAAATCCTGAATCCCTTAGACTCTACACCGAAAATCCCACGTGTATCCTAACACCACGAGCCATAAATCCCTAGATCCAGAATTCCCATACCTAAATCCTAGACCCCCAAACCCTAAATCACTAAACCCCTTGGCCCGCAAAATCCTCAAATCCTAAACCCCAAATCCCTTAATCCCAGATCCCCAAGCCCTCAGTACCTAAATCCTCAGACCCCAAGCCCAACCAATCTACATGCCGTCAGGTCCTCTTTTGTGCCTTGATCTCCTCCCAAAAGAGCTCAATAGGGGCTTACTTGGACTAAGTAGTGGAAAATGGCAACTACTGTAAGATTTAAGATTTAAGGTTTAGGGGACTTAGTAAGTATACCAACCCCTATAAACCACATAATAGCCCCAGTTATCCTTGTTACAAACCTGCTTACGAAGTCTCCCTGACCCTCCAAGTAGAGGTAAGGGAATAGAGAATCACGGGCTTTAGGGTTTAGGTTTTGGGGGGCTAAGGGGTTTCGGGTTCAGGGGCTGGAATTTGGAGTTCAGGGATTATGGGGAATCAAATTGAAAAGAATATGGAAAATTACCGGATACCTTATAGGTCCGACCTTAGGTCCCTCGGAAGATATACATAAAGTTTAAGATTAGGAAAGTGGAGAGTCAGATGGGAAAGAGAGACTCAAACGGAGTCAGAAGAGTGCCCTTGAGGGGTTGTAGGGATTTAGGGCTCGAAGCTGGTTATACCTTAAGGAGTTGGGGTTCAGGGTACCGTAATACAGAATCCAATGGGAAAGAAACTCGAAGATTACATGTAAACTGGTGTTCTATGCGGATTTATAAAGGAGACGATTTCGGCGCAGACTCTATAAACCCTAAACAGTGACCCTATAAACCCTAAACCCTGAACCCTACAGCATGTACCCTAAACCCCAAACCGCTCTTTGGTTTAGAGCCTTAAGGTTTGAGGTTTCCAGCTGAACAGTGAGGGCTTGACTTTTCCGGGGCAGGGGCTTCACCAATCATATATAATCAAATGGGAAACCGCTCGTGAAAATGCAGAGTTTCTAGAAATCAGGGTGGCAACTGGATAATACAGGAGGTCCAAAAACAATGGTCCTGGATTTCATGTATATAGTTCTTTCAAAAGGTACCTGAAAAAGACTGCAACATGATTAGCCCTAAAGCCTAAACCGCGTGGCAATGATGCCGGCAATTGCTCCGGCTTCTAAGTTAGGCCAGCAAAGTCTTAAGCAAGTCCTTTGCAAAATGCGATGGCTAAAACATGTATCAAAGGACCTGAGAAGGGTCGTAATTTCGGGGTTGGGTTGCTCATGCAAGTACCGTCTAGTTTCTGAATCATTTAAAGGTTCATGAGTTGATCTATAACCCCAGCGTCCATTTGCTCTCCATTTTTCCCAAACCCCTACCTGCCCCTATCTGCATATACGCCCTAAGCCAGTAATTATTGGGGCCCTACATTACCATGATGTTCTCCGTGTTTGTTCCTCTGTGAACGCAGACCACAGTAAACCGACTTGGATAAATGTATGGGCCTCCGCTGTGACAAGGACGACATCTCAACAGGCTAGTCCGTGAGACGACACAAGCTGTTATTATAACAACCAGTGGAAAGATAGCGAAGAAGGAATAGCACCATACAACGATATAACGACACAAAGTAAGTACGATCAAGACTGCAAATCGAACAGGAATTCCATGGCACTGATGATCTCCATCTCCTGAGGGCGCTAAAGAAGTTCACCCCAAACCCTATACCCTGAAACCCAAACCCTCAACCCTAAATCCCAAACCGTCCTCCCTAAACCCTGAACCCTGATACCCACACCTTAGTACTCAGATGGCATGGGCTCCCTAAGCGCACCGTATTGAGAGAAACCCCAAGCCCAAACACCCAAACCTCAATTCCAGGCTTAGGGTCCAGTTATGGGTGCAAGGTATAGGATCTTGGTTTTAAGGTATATCTGAGATCCTTCGCAGGGGTGTTAAGGCCCCCACTTTCAGAAACAAAAAAACTGCCCCATACAGTATTATGGTAAAGCGTTGACCGCTCCTCTTGCAAGGCACGCTGCTTCATCTGCAGCTGAGAGATTTGTAGGGCCTGTGTCACAGTTGATACGAACCATCGGTTAGGGTTTATGATTTATTGCCATTACTGAGAGGTTTACGGGCGGACTTTGGATTTTAAAGTTTTGGAATTTTATGAAATTGTAGAATTAGTGCAACTTGGGGACCCAAAGTAATGGTAAGTTTATATGGGCTTGAGGGTTTAGGGTCCTTTTGCATGGTTACATAGAGGTATGTACATCTTTAGGGTTCCGGGTCTTGACATTTCGACAACCTGAGCACCTCATGCCTTGGGAATTTCGGTTATTTGGTGTACAGCGAGGTCATGCAGGACCTTTAGCGTCAGAAGTGGAGGGGTTCCGGAAATTTGGCATCCCTTTACAGGGGTTACCTATACAAGGATTCGTGTGCCCATGTTGGGGGCCCCTAGTTTATGGAAACTACAGTACCAAGTGGTTTAGGGTTGGGGTGAGAGATACCCTAAACAGGCTGTTGGAGAGACTGTCTGGGGAGTTGTTAGAAGTATGGTGCCTCGGCTCCTTTTCACACGCTTTCGGGTTTAGAGTTCATATAGGGATATACCCGAATACTGGAGAACCACTCTAAATCACAAAGGCAATTGAAGATAAGATGGAGGCGGGTACTTATAGGTATAGGGGTTGATAGGGGCTCTGATGGGTGGTTGCGCTTTAATATGTAACTTCCCCTAAACATCGGAACCTCAACAAAAACCACGAAATACCATAGCCCTTGTTATTGGGGACCCTCAGATGGTATCCAAATTATGGAAAACCCCTGCCATATACAGGGACGTACTACCAGTTGCAAAATGAGCTCAGGAAACCTGGCACAGTCTCTGAGGTCGGGACAAGCTGCTTGTTCTTGCCTCGGCTTCTGACACGCAGACTCCGAGGCTTCAAGAATTACATGAGCTATCGTCTAACCTCTTTAAAGGGAGATTATACAGGGAATTCCATAGGAGATATTATGGGGTTTCGGAGGGCATACTAGGAGTTTAGACTTTACCTCATATGCAATCAAGGAATGGATCCTTATAGTAGACCCTCCGTCATCCTCCTTCGTGGTCCATAAGTAATTCCCCTATAGTGTTTGCTCCCAAGCTTCAAGAACCATCCTGGAACGAGTGTCTAGGCTTTGGGACTGGTGCGTAATAGGAATAATGTACGAACGCATCCTCATAGCCATCTCCATATACTCTTTTAGAAAGAGCATGCAACTGAAAACCCATTACACCATTCCCTACTAAGCACCAGTTGTTGCGGGAAGCCATTTCCAAGCCTAGTGTTTCGTCGAAGCTGGGCAACACCTGACTGAAGGTCTGTGCTGACGCTTTATGAGTTCAACACTTGCCTGGCCGAAGCAAAAAGTAAGACCATCCAGGATCCAAAAGAAGCAAAAGCAAAACATTGGGTTGAATTCTCTGATAAGTTTCACCTGAACCCTAGACCCTAAAACCCTAAACCTACCAGCCCACAGCAGATTCACGAGCAAGTAGCTCCAGAACTTACATGTCCTCTTTCCTGCACTTACATGAGCTATAGTCTAAACTCATAATATCCCCCTTTGTCAGCCCCATAATACTCCCTATAGAATCCCCTATATACTCCTAGAATCACCCTTAATAACCCCTATACAAGCCCCTATCTTTCCCCCGTTTAGCAATTTAGAATACAGCTCACATCCCCAAAGCCAGAAGACCCTAAACCCATGAGACATGGTAGTTTCCCACAATATGGGAAACCTGAATAGACCCCAATATACTGTAGTCCTTATTATGGGAACCCCCAAAAAAGGGACCCCAAAGTTTGGGAAACCCGCATAATACCTGTAGGAAGCCAGCCATGCACAGGCCAAGTCCGCCAAGGTGCGCTTATAGTCATTCAGCTCATCTTCCATAGCCTCGCAGAAGCATTCAATCAATCCAGAAAGCTCTGACTAGGGGTAGGACTTAAGGTTTAGGGGGTTTGGGGTTTAGGAGTTAAGGGGGTTTAGGGGGTTTAGGGAGTTAAGGGAGTTTAAGGGGTTTAGGGTGTAGGGGCTTTAGGAAGTTTAGGGGGTTTTGGGGTTTAGGGTGTTTAGGGTTTAGGGCTTAAGGGTCTAGGGTCGCCATTATGCTGGCTTTCCCTACGGGGTATATGACTACAACTAGATAACGGCTATAAAGGCATGATACTGCTCCGCCCTATGAACCCATAGACAATCCCAGTTCCCATTGCATTGTTCAATGTCTTTCCTAATTTGATTGTCAACCTTTTACATGGGGGTTTCCAAAAGTACGTCCCCAAATCCGATTTTCAATATTGCAGGGACCTCCGCAAAAGGGTCCCCAATTCATGCAAGCCCTAAATCCCTTAGATCTCTAGCCACCCCTAGGAAGCCCCCATATGCCCGTTGAAGGGAAATCCTCAAATCCTAAACCCCAAGACCCTGAACCACTAAACCCTACATCCTAAACCCTAAACCCTAAATCCTAATCCCTGAACCCTAAATCCTAATCCCTAAACCCTAAATCGTAATCCCTAAACCCCAAATCCTAAACCCGAATCCCTAACCCTAACTCCCTAACCCCTTTTCACCTGCGTCTGGGTCTTCATCGAAGCAATGTCGGCAGTCTTCGGATCGATCTGAGCCTTCAGCTCACGGATCTTGTAATCCAAGACCTCGGTTTAGGGTTTAGGGATGAGGGTTTAGGGCTTAGGGATTTTTAGGGTTTAGGGCTTTGGGATTTTTAGGGTTTGAGGGCTTGGGGATTTTTAGGGTTTAGGGGCTACGGTTTAGGGATTCGTTAGGGTTTAAGGATTTGGGTTAAATTTAGAAGTTTTGGGCGCAGTTATATGGGGTCTGGGTTTGGGTTGAAGGTTTATGGTTCCAACACTTCTCGGGCTTGAGGTTGAAAGTTTAGGGGCTATACGCTTAGGATTCAAGAGCAAGGACGGAGGCATACCGGCTATGAATTCTTGGTGGAGAGGAGTACCACATTACCAAAGCCCTAACTGGCCATTCTAAATTGATTTCGGAAGCTCAAACCAAGCCAAGTTGGAATTCTATTGCATGTAAGCGACCATATGAGGTGATTTCGGGTAAGGTAGTTATGGCTTGCCCAGCGAAACCCTAAACCCATCTTTGGGCCCCGCGAAGATCTGAGTTCAACAGCCACGGATTAATCCTACGGACTCCCTAAAACCCTAAACTGTAATCCCTGAACCCTTATCCCCAGACCTTAAACCCTAAACCCCAAACCAGTAGTCGTCAGGTAGAACACTCCTCCCTTCGCTGACTTGTAACAAGGCCATATACCATACAGGGCTTATACAAGGATCATATTCCCTTAATCGCTAATACAAGCTAGTAAGTTTCCACCCATGATGTACCCTAGTCAAACCCCCTACACACCCAATTCAAGGCCCAGAATGCGGACCCAGGAAACAGCAAGGGGACAATAGTCAGTGTCAGGACTTTTGACGTAACACCTCCCCCGCCCCCCATGACCCTAAGCAAGAAATGCTGTACCCATGATATATTGGTACTATGTTCTGAATATGGGAGTTTCCCAAAATCAGGGTGTACCTTTTTGGGGGTCCCAAGAATAAGGAGTATAATCTCATGGGGTCTATATTGGGCTCCCCCTATTTAGGGAAACTACCATATGAGCCATAGTCTAAACTCCTAGTATCCCCCTTAATATTACCTATAGTATTCCCCTATATAATCCCCTATACAACCCCCTGTCAGGAGTTTAGACTATAGTACATATCTGTTCTTAGGATGGTGGGGAGGTTTCTCATGGGAGGGGGCGGGTTGCATCCAACTCGATCTAAGCTCACCGAACGTAAAGCTTCACTTGGTTAAGGGTTGAGGATTTAGGGTTAAGGGGTTTAGGACTTAAGGTCCAGGTTTTTGGTTTGGGGCTTCGGTTTAAGGATCTAGGGTTGGGGTTTAGGGTTTAGAGAAAGGCGACGCTTAACACTACCTACCTGGACCCCAAAGTATGTAAACTGATGACCTTTTTGATATCCTTTCAGGTGTTTCAGGCTGATATTTTACTTACTTTTTGAGCTCTAGGCAAAGGCTTTGGGGACACGTCAAGTTGGGATATGGGTTTAGGGTTTAGGGGGTGAGTTAAGCATGGAGAGCTTAGGATGTATCAATGGTTCCTGGGTTGTACCCCTACAAGGTTTCCCCAGTATAGCCCTAATATGTCCCTTATATGAGCCCATGTAGCCCCTAGAGTCTCTTGAAAGGATCCCAAAACCCAGGGGTACAACCCTAGGGGTACAAGCCTGAAACCTTTGAATGTAGGTTTAGGGGGGGTAGGCTAGGTTGGGATGCAGACTATTTGGCTTGGAATAGCCGGGTGGGTTGCCTTAGGGCTTAGGGTTTCGGGCTGAACTTCGTAGGATCTCTGTGGGTTACTGTAATCTCAAAAGTTTTGGCCCTTGTTGCTTATGAATTTTGATGACAGCACCTAGTATATAGGTGTACCAAAATGAGACCCTGATTTTGGGAACTACCCGTAACTACCCATGTGCTGTTTCAGCGTCCTGGCCCCTGCTTGATGAGTGGCGGGGATTGTTGAACGTATGGAGTGTACATGATTTTGACATGCGCTAAAGGTGTCCCGAAAGGGGGGTAAGAATGGATACTGCAGCCCAAGACCCATGTCAATGTAAGGCTTTTCCAAAAGACGGCTCCTCATTGTCTGTGCTCAAAAACGGGATCGCTAATTTTTGGAAACGGTCATGTGCACGGAGCACAGGGTGGGTCTCGACTCTTTGTAGTCAAAAGTCAGAAGCCTGAACTGATCCTAAACAGCGTAAACCCTAAAACCCTCAACATCCGCGGCTGAGGGACAAAGCGAAACTTCTCGAGCTCCTGATTCCTCGGTGTCACTGGGATACTACCCCGCCGGGCTTTGGAGGATTTAGGGTTTAGGGGGTTTAAGGTTTTTGTAGCAAAGCGCAGAGTCGTACAATCCTTATTGTCCAACAGCCACGGATTTGGGTGCAGTATCCAAGGTATCACTGAATCGTTCAGGCTTTGGGCTGTGGGGAGCTTGAAGGCTTAGAAGTAGCATGAAGCAATCCCCACGACACCCTAAACCCTAAACTTTAAACCCTTCACCAGGGCTCTATATGGAGGTTTTATTTATGGTATTGTCGGGATTCCTTTCCCCCTAGTCTCTTTTGAGAGAAAGTCCTGGTGGAGAATCTCTTCAGTCCGGCACGCCAAAGCCACTCTTTGGAGATACTGCTTAGGGTGTACGGTTTAGGGAGCTTCTCAGAATAGGGCCCTCCGGGACGGACCTTAGGGGTATGTAGAAATTGAAGGACTGCAGTTCCGGAAGTCCTTATGAAGCAATCCTTCATAAGCCCTAAGGGTCCATGTAACGAATAATTTGGTACTTGGGGCTTTGGTATTCGTAATTGTAGTACAGGTTTTGGGGAAGTATATGATCCTTGGATACTTGGACCCCAAGGGAAGGATTGTACAAAGGTCATTTGGAAAACCTTCCATATCTTCACAGCCTGCCTAGTTTATGAGCACTCGCGACAGCAGAGCTCGCACGTAGGACAAGGACGAAACAAACGCGAACTACAACCCTAAACCCAAAACCCAGCGGAATCCAGGTGGCGAGCGAAACAACACGAATCATGCTAATATGCATCTACATTGGTTTCAGGCCTGTGTTAGAGGGGATACATTCTGAGCACCATTGCAAAGAACTACAAACCCTAAAGCCTGAACCCTGAAGCCTTAACAAACTGGGTCTGTGTGACGGACCTCTGATAGTAATTACGTTACTCACACCTGAGTCACAAGAAACCTACAATGTTCTTTTCAAACCCCGAATCCCTACCTGAAGGAGATTATTTCAAGGCTGCAAAGGAAACAGACCCAAAGGATCCTAAGTACCTGTAAAGGGAATACTGACCTACACCATATTATTCATTCCTAGTACAGAACTCCTAACTTAGGATACTTTGGCTGAACGTAGTTGGCGTCCACGGCCAAAAACAGTCCAAGAGCGAGATTCCCATTGACGGTGCAGTTTAAAATGCAGTTTCCGCCGGCTGTAAGCTTTACATGACCTATAATGTAAACTCCCAGTAGCCCCCTTAATGACCCCTATAATGCTCCCTGTACAATACCCTATATAGCCACCATTGTAAGGAGTTTAAACTCTAAACCCGAAACAGTAGTTTCATTTCCTTTTCCATTTTCCCTATATACCCCCTATATAATCCCCTATACAGCCCCTTGAAGAAGTTGAGACTATGGCTCAAATGATGCTCGGAGCATCAGAAGATAACCCCGGAGCATGAAACCCCTGCCGCACCCAGACGAGGTGCATGTAAGTGGGTTGTTCTCAAAATTATGGACCCTTTGCGGTCACTATATAAAGTGTAGGGATTAGGGTTTAGGGTTTGGGTTGTTCTCAAAAAGTATGGGCCCCTCTTGGGTATCAATTTCATTACGGCACCTAGCATTTAGGGTACTTATACCAAAATAGGACCCTAACATCGGGAACCCTAAACCCTAAGCCCTCAATAGTAGTTTCCATGTTCTTTTCCATTCTCCCTTTATGACCCCGATATAACTCTATCTATCCCTAATTTTGGGAACTTTCCAAATGCCAATCCATTTTGAAACCCAAACTTCCACTGCCCTTCCAAGCCCCCTACAGGAACCAAAAGACTGGAACCTTCCAATAATCCAATACTTGTGTGGTGTCCCAACGTAGTAGTAATGAGTAATGGGGTCTTTTGGTTTTGGGTGGAACGGATCCATTTTTTGGATTCTTCAGGGGACCTGGGTTGTCGTGCTGGTACCTGCACCCTCCCCACATATCTCACTGGCAAATTCTCCATAAAACAAGGGGCTGAAGCCCTAAGCCCCAAAACTCTAAGCTGTAAACCCGTGCAGCTTCAGCTGAGCAACTGCTTCTTGAGATCGAAGATGCGCTGTTCCTGTCCAGCGGACAGCAGACAGTCCACGCGAAAACTTTGATTGTGTTGATTCAGAACTGTCGTCTTGTGGTTAAGATATCTAGTGATTTCCATGAAGATCTTGGGCATAGACCCTTATCAAAATAGAATCGCCATTCTAGGTACTTCCATTTCATGTTCCATTTGGGCTGTGGTCTAAACTAAACTCCTCAAAGGGGGTTGAATAGGGGATTCTCTAGGGGACAACTATAAGGTTAGTCTATAGCGCGTTGATTGTTGCATCTTGCTCCTGGAAGCCGCAGACGCGCTCCCTCAAAGCAACGAAAAACCTGCAACCCCCAAACTTGAAACCACACCTCTAACCCCAATCACCTACGGCTTAGTGATAATTACCACGAACCCACTATAGCTAGAGTCCATGAAGCTGTAGGGAAATGCTATTACAGGTAAAGCCTCTTGCGCGCCTTGTCGTGGATGGTCTTATCTCGCTCCTTGATTTCTTTTTCGTTGGAGTCCTTGTCCTGGCGGGTTGATGTGGAATCAGGGCTTGGGGAATTGCAGCTGTCAACCAGCAAAGCAAGGCAATAAGGTCGAGCATATCTGCTGAACTTTGGCCATATAATAGTAGTTTCTATTTTCTTTTTCATTATCCCTAAATAACCCCAACATATAATGATAGCTTCCATTTTCTTTTTCATTATCCCTACATAACTCACTCCAGACTCCGCTCTTCTGAAGGTCTCCCACAAAGCGCCCATTGGATTTATGCCCTAACTCTCTAAACCTGTGGATGTATGTGAAACATGTTAGGAGGACCCCCCACCCTGTAATAGTGGTATAATAGGAATATAAGAGGACCCTACTATAATCCCTATTATCCTCCATAGTGACTATTACTGGGTGGGGGGTCCACCTAAGACACATGCATCATGCTGGCAGTTGCTCCCTCGATCATGTTTGGCTGAGCTGGCTTCAGTCCCCTGGCTCCTTTGGTCTCCGACACAAGGTGTCTACAATCACTTTGGCCAGAGAACTGTAGTATAATAGGGTATATATATATATATATTGGTGTATATATTGGGGTTATATTGGGATAGTGGAAAATGGAAACTACTAACTATAGCAACCTGTTTATGGTTTGGGCCAGGCACACTCTTCATCGTGGTCATAAAAACGAAGCAGAAAGGGTAGACATGTAGACTTCATAAGGCCCCGAGAGCTCTGCGAGACATGAAGGGCAGAATCCTCACTGCAAGAAACACAAGACTATGTGTAGCCATGCTGGATGCTGGTTCGATAACGGGTCTCTGAAGTCGAAACAGAAGGGATAACTTAATCCTCACAGTTACAGCCTCGCTGAATGCCAAAAATAATAGGACTTGACTATATGCTGATCGTCAGTGCCTCTATCGTGTTCCTGTGGATTGAAGTAGAACCTCCCCTGAACCCGAAACGAGATCCTAAGCCCATCTAATCCAACCCTAAACTAAACCCTAAACCCCAAACCTTTGACTCCCTGAACCCCAAAGTCCCATACCCCCAACCCCAAATCCTAAACCCCAAATCCTAAACTTAGGTCCTAAACCCCAAACCCTAAATTTGGGAGCCTTCATCAGGCCCAAGATCTTCTCCTCAGCCTTACGGCTCTCTTCTGCCTTCTTACGGACCTCCTCCTCTTTTTTCATCATGTCCGTGTTCCTGGGCTGGAAGAAGGGAACGGTTTAGTTTAGGGTTTAGGGTTTAGGGGTTTAGGGTTGAGGCTTGGGGCCGGCAAAATACACCTAAAAACCAAGACTACCTTCAAAAAAAAAGGCTGTGGACTAGCCCAGTAAAGATGGTACGACTCAGAGTACATATTAGGTCTTTGGTTGGATCACTCGGGTTTTGACGATGAAGCTAAGCCTGCTATTCGTCAAGCTTTGAAATCTGGTTAAGATGAGAGGTTGCCTGTTTCAAAGAAACATATCAGGTGTGTCGTTAGGACACGTATACCCCCAAATCCACCTAAGCCCTAAATCCTTAAACGTAAACCCTAAATCCTAAACGTGAAGCCCTAAACCCTAAATCCTA
>CAJNIZ010045263.1:0-21709 GCA_905231905.1 Symbiodinium pilosum | reverse complement strand
GGCTAAGGTTTGGGATCCCACTTTGAGGGTCCAAGAGCCTTACTTAGGGTAGTCTACACAACCTATTTTTGGGGGACAGCCAGCTTGTTTCTGGTTGTGTAGCTACCCAGGTACGGTTAGGGGGATTCTTGGGGGCTTGGGCTTTAGAGATTAGGGTCCGGGGCTACGGGCTTAAGATTTGGGGTATTCAAATGGATGTGAAAATGAATTAGATTCGCCCACAGGCATGGACCGCGATGCTTGATTTTCCCTGCGCGATTCCAAGAAACGGTACACAGCAGGGACCATGCGTTACAAATCGAACACGAATAACAATACTGGTAAGAATAAGAGGGTAGGCGACGAAGCGCCTTGTCGTCCTTCTCCTGTGCCAGCTTCTGCTCATACCTGGGGCGCCGTGCACTGCAGAGCGGAATGCAACGAGCAAAGTGCAACTGATGAAGGCCTCAACCCTAAACCCATGCAAAGGGTGTTGAGCTGCCAAGTTGCTGTGCTGGAGCTTTCCCGATGAAAGTCACGACAACTGTAGAAAAGTCTTGAAGTAGGACATACAGACACGGGGCTTGAGCGTAACCCTAGGGGTGTCTTGCTACTTTTTGTGAAGATAAGCAAGAAACCCGAAATCAGCTTCCCATCGACTCTTCAGATGGAGAATCGTTTTTGCAGAGGGCTTCCAGCTGAAGAAGGTCCCAAAGTCAGGAGCCGCTTGTTCGGGAGTCCCCATGATGACCATTATAGGACATATGTTGGGATCCCATCTTTTGGCAACCGCATGTTAATTTGGGGGTTTACGGCCCAACCCAAACTTGTCCCTAAACCCCGAACCCTAAACCCAGGCCCTAAACCCGAAACCCTAGGACCTTCACCCTACACCCTCAACCCCAAAACCTAGGACCTTACATGGCTATCACTTGAGCTTTACCTTGCAAGTTTCTCCCCATCTCTGGGCTTCAGGCTACTGATCTCTCAGAGCAATAAACTTACTGGGGCTTCAGGGGGGAGGGTCGGAGTGAATATAGGTACCACTAGAGTTTGTTTTAAGTAAACCCGAAACCCTAAACCGGGTTAGGGTTTCAGGTGTAGGGTTTAAGAGTGGAAATAGGCACCACTATAGCATTTTGGACTTATAAAGGGCAGGGAGTGAGCACAGGTACCATGATAGGGGTGTAGATGGGGATTACATAGGGATCATTATAAGGATCCACTCCCCCACTCTCCCTTAATTAAGCACAAGCAAGTAGCGCAGTAGGATGACTCCTTTTGCATCTGGGCTCGCCTCCTAAACCCTAAACCCTCACTCACGAGTCTCCTTCTGATTTCCTGTGGAGTCCCCTATGTAATCCCCTACATATCCCCCTTGAAGGATAAACCCCTAAAACCTTAACCGTGAAAGATCTTTAGCAGCAAGCCAGTAGTGAAGCCTGAGACTCTCAGAAATCCCATGCCGGCAGTCATCAAAAACTAAGTGCGCTGAGCTTCGTGTCATCACAGCATCTGTTTGGTTTAGGGTTTGGGCTTTTTTTATGGGACCTGCTCTCCATCGTCTAGGCAGCAAAGAACAGGGATTTAGGAGTTTAGGGTTTCGCGTTTAAGGGCTTAAGATCTGGGAATTAGGGTCTAGGCTGTAGGCTTTAGGGGAAAATCAGTCTGCGACAGGAGGCATTTCCTTGAGCTCCTCAATCTCGCGATCAGCATCCCGTTCCAGTTGGGCAAGCGTTTCCTGCGGCAGCCACAAAATGAACTATACTTTCTGGGTTATTTTTGAGGAATTTAAGTTAAGATTCTGTAATATATGGAAACCCTATTCTGTACAATACACTCATAGTATGACAACCTAAACTAAGTTCCTGAACAGCAACCCACTTTTGTGTCAAACGCCATTGTACGTGGTGGGTTGCTGAGATTACGTAAGCTTTCTGAAGGCTTTATCATCACTTGAGCTATAGACTCAACTCAGTATATCCACTTTCAAAAGCGCTGTGAGAGGATCCCTGAGTTTAGGGTTTAGGGTTTACTCCCCCATATAGCCCCTAGAAGAAGTTTAGACCAAAGCTCACTTGGTGATCGTGCTTGTGAGTCTCTGGATCTACTGTGACATGATGACGATCAGGGTTCAACCCTAAACCCTATGGACCTTAATCCTAAACCCTTATCCCTAAACCCCCCAAACCCCTTGACATTTAGACTTGCCGCGGTATGGTGAATTGCCTATCATATGCACCCTGCCGGGGAATTCCGGAACATTTATGTAGGGTTAAGGGTCTAGGGCTTTAGGGTTTAGGGTCCAGGGATTTTGGTCTAGGGTAGTCTAACTTTCAAACGATTCATGCTGGGATTCCAAGTCTATGCTGACAAGAGGATGAAGAGATGGCAATGTTTCTACATAGTGCTTCATCCGGGTGGCTGACACACCCCTAACCCCAAAATCCCCAAACCCCAAACTCTAAGGGATTGGGGTCAGAAAGGCTCATGATGAAAACTCAGATCAGCACTGATTTTTAGGCTGAGCCCGGCAAGATTACCTCCTTCTTGCAATTCATATGCGGAAAATACGATCCCCATGAAAACAATACCCAACCCTAAACCCTAAACCCTAAACCCAAAACCCTAAACCCTTACCTATCCCCAGTTTCAATTCTATTTCATCCTAAGCGCGCAAATCCACTCCAAGCTCTAAATTGCAAACCCCGAAACCATTCAACCCTGGAGGGGGGTTTAGGGTTTAGGGTTTGGGGTTTGGGATTTAGGGTTTAAGGCCCCTAGTAAAATCCATGTTCATGGGTTTAAAGGGAGTATATAGGGACAAAGGATAGCAGAAACATCTGAAAAAACCTACCCCTGCTGACCCTCAACCCCAAGCCACTAAGTCCAAACGCTAGGGCCCCACACCCTACACCCGTAAACTTCCATCTCGTACTCCACCAACCTGAGCCCGAAACTTGCCTGGTGATGTTTGAAAGCCACCTCCTTCTCCTTGATGATCCTGAGGGGCTTCTTTCTAGTTCTCTTTAGACGGGAGGTTGTCAAAACTGTGATTCTAATTGTGATTCTAATTATGATGCTGCCTAAGGTAATGCCCTCAACTCATGACGGAAATCTACCCCAATCTACCCCATACCCCAAAATCGTCCCTTTTTGGAAGCTCTATAAAGATCCATTCCTTCATTCATGCTTACCAAATGCCAGGAGGAGGTCGCTCGGGTATGTGGTTTGTCAGGGATGGCATGCGATGAAGCACACGGTTAGGGTCTAGGGTTTAGGGGCCTTTCGTCACGACCTCTTTGGTCAAGCTTACTGGCACTTAAGCGGGGCGAGGGACAGAATATACGTAAGTACTACTTTGAGCGCTTCCGAATAGGATTCTAGTTGAGACCCACTCCACCTTAAGCAGCAGCCGGTAATTTGTTGTAGTTCTAGGGTACTGTGTACCATCCGAGCCTCATGCTTCTTAGAACCTCAACTGCATCTGGTTAATGGGTCACACGATCTAGGCGCGAAGACCTGAACAAAAATCGTGTGCAGCCAACACGCAGGTTGGAAGCCTGCTTTCAAGCTTAGATGGAGGGATGTTGATTCCGATTCTTTGGATGTAAATGAGCAATATGCACACCTTCGATGCATTCTTGCGTTTTCCTACCATCGTCCCATTTGATAAACACATCCCTACCCAATTGTTTGGGCCACTAAACCCTGTAACCCCTGCATAAACCTTATAGAAATCCAGGTAATCATTTGGTAGTTACCCAAAATAAGGGAACCCCAATATAGACCCCAAAATACTATACAGTCCTTATTATTGAGACCCCAAAGTGGTACCCCCAATTTTTGGGGAAACTCCCATTTAGGCTTCCCTACATTGCAATGCTCTGGCCAACTGTGCCTGTCCATGGTATCCCGATTTGCCCTCTGGATCTTCTCCGCATCCTGCTTCCTCGGCGGGGCTTAGGGTTAGGGGTTTAGGGTTCAGAGTTCTTAATCTGAAGCCCTAAACCCTATAAACCCTAAACCACAAATTCCACTTTCAGAAATTCTGGTGCCTTGCAGTCTTGAAGCATCTCTCGGGTTTTAAAGAGTTGCCATACTATATACGATTACGGGGCCTTCTCTCTATACCCAGACCCCCAAAGGGATCTAACAAGTACATCCCCTAGAACCATATGAGAAGTTGTACTGGAATTCTATAGGGCTTATCATGGGTTTATATCGGGGATCTAATTTTCAGATCCTCCCAGGGGTTTTATATAGATTACTTGTAGAAAGCTCGAAGTCTTGACCCGAAAAGGGCACCACTGGGTTTCCTTGTCCGTGGACTCAAGGCTTCGAAGCTGAAGACTTAGCAAAAAAGCCCTAAGTGCACCTCTAGGTCCCTTTGAAGGGGATATAAGGGTTCTATGGTAGGTCTCTTTAAAGGAGATGGAAGGGTTCCGTAGTAGGTGTGGCTGAAGACTTAGGGGTAAGGGTTCTGTGGCTTTGGGGTTTAGGGAGCACGGGCTACGGGTTTGAGGTTCGAGTGCCTTACCTTCTATTACCCAGGCGCTACAGGGCATATATAGGGTTTGGGGTGCCATAATGTTCAAATGGGCTAAGGGGATATATAGGGGTCTGTATAGGGAATGATGGAGAAGAAAATGGAAAACGAAATGAGTGATGGAAACTGGATTATGTACAGTGGTCTCCGTGTTCAAAACTTGCCTTTTAGCAGGGTTACATAATGTTATATAAGGTTTAGGGTATTAGTGTTTAGGGTTTATTTTGTAAAGCTTAGGGTTTATGGTTAGAGACAACCTCATCGATGCCAAGTCGAAGCTTCAATCGAGGTCTCCTGTCTGAAGTGCCCTACGACCTAAAGCCTAACCCCTAAGCCATAAAACCTGAGCCCTAAGCACCGGAGCATGCGTTCTATTCTCGCGCATTCGGGCCCATCACAGAGTCTAAGTTGAGTACCATACTTCAACAACGGTTACAGAAGCTAAGGAATGTGAGGTCCCAAGCCCTAGACCCTAAACCCCTAAACCCAACAATATGAGCTATAGCTTAAAGTCCTTCAAGGGGGTTATATACAGCGGAGTATTATAAGGTTTATTAAGGGGGATACTAGGAGTGTAGACCATAGCTCATGTTGCACCAGACCAACATCTAAATTTTGGTTGAGGCACATCTGATCGATGACTTGAGAGTGCTCTGCAAGAAGGGCAGCATGTTGCGTCTCCCACTCCTGCTTCTCCCGCTCCTGACAGTTTGCTTATGGGGAATGAGGGGTTGCTTGGAGGGTCAGGGGGATTTAGTAAGTAGGTTAATCATAAGGATAGCTGGGGTTCTTATATGAATACAGGGGTTATAAGTATATTTACTAAGTCGCCCTGACCCTCCAAGTAGATTGTGTAGGGAATATAGGGATCATATTCCCTTATTCCCTAGCAACGGCGACTCTCGGGCGTACATAAATTAATAAGGAGTCTTGGGAAAAGCTCACGTGTTACAAAAGCCGGTGTGGAGAAGCATAAGCACATGTGTCTTCACAGATCGCCAAATCCCTAGAAAATCCCTAACAGGAACGCAGCCTAACCCACCTTTGACTAAATTCTCCCCTTGGAGGACCCCAAGAGAGTGGTGAGGACACTCATCTGGATTTTGGTTTTTGAAGCACCAACATTGGCTAACTGCAATGCGAGATCAGGCAATTTCTTTTTTGAAGGGTCCCCATAGTAAGGCTTAGAATATTGAGGGGTCTATGTTGGGGTGCGCCCTCTTCAGGGAAACTACCATGCCACTCTTCCGCTGGAGCTTTCTGTATCATGTCAACCCTGCCCTCAGTGCATGGCTTACTGGTGCGAGAGGGTGAGTGGAGAGATAAGAACGGCATAGGTACCAAGAGGGGTATATATATGGCAGAATCCCAAAACGGGGAGAATCCCAATCTAGGCCCCAGAATACTGTAGTCCTTATTCTGAAGACCCCCCAAAACAGGAGCCCTGATTCTAGGAACCTCCCATATGGAAATTCTTCAAATAGATAGAATATGGAATTCCCATAGCCGTAATAAGATCCCATTATCCCATATTCTATCTAGTGAAGGGTGACTACAGGTGAGTAGTGTTCTTTTTGGGGTGGAACCCAACAACATTCTTAGGTCCATCTTAGGTAAAAAGTTGAACCAGAAGAACGAGATGACCTGAATCACTTGATAGTAAGGAACATAGTGCCTAGCCCCTACATGATCCCAAATTCAAGTTTTTTTCCTGGAGACTCCGCGATTATTCCTAAAGCTTAAAACCCTACAACTTAAACTCGAAACAATAAAATTGCCTAAATCCTTTTAGAAACACCCTAACACCCCCAAATCGTGCGATGGCCTCCAGGTCCAGCTTGAAAGTTTCAGGGTATTGGGCTATAATAAACTACTATAGCATTATAGGGTATATATTGGGATATAATATGGAAAATAAACTGGAAACTACTCAGGGTTGATCAAGAACTCATGCGCAGTAAGTCAACCTATTGGTGAACTATGGGCTTTTCGGTTTAGGCTCCAAAGAGTTTAGGGTTTAGGGGTCTAGGGCCTATGGTCTAAGGGTAAACCCTAATCCCTAAACCCTAAACCCTTCATGGTCTAGAGTGTGGAGGGGTTGGGGGATTCCTAATGCCGTCGGTTGGGGAAAGAAGCTCCAGCACCCTGGCGAAGGCAAGATAACCCTAACCCAAGCCCTGAAACCTAAACCACTAAACCCCTAAACCCTAAAATCCCGGAAGCCCCTTAGCCCTAAACTTTAAACCGTAAACCACACCCCTAAACCCTAAACCCTAAAAATCCCGAAGTCCCTATACCAGAATCCCCTCGGCCCCCTGGCTTCCGTAAGAGGTAAAACACGAACCTTGTCAAGCCAGAGCTTTCTCCAGCTAAGTGATGCGGGTGGTTGTCAAAATTATGGTCCCTTTTTGAATCCCTATTATACTACGGCACCTAATATTTAGGGTACCAAAAAAAGGGACCATAATTTTGACAATCGCCCATGTACATATTTCAAGCGCCTTCCTGCCCCAAACTATGGAAACACCTCAAAAACTTAGCATGTGTGAGATAGCTGCGCCAAGCAACCAGGTCTTTCTCCAGCTTCTTGTACCGCTGATCCTGCATCACCGGGATCTCGTAAGGATGACTAAGGGCGCCAACACAGACTCCAACCCGGTAAAATCTTCATCATAAAAAAATCCCAGGAAATCCCATCAATCACTATATAACCTCTGTATACCAACCCCGAAACCGCGTGGTACACCCTGTATACCCGCTATATAGCCTCTACTATATCCCCTTTAAAGGCGCCGGTACTTTCTGAAAACACAAGGGCTCAAGGAAGATTCGGGTTCATTTACTATTGCTTAAGGGAGACTGGGTAAGTGAATCCCTATCATAATCCCTATCTAATCCCCATGTATCTCCGCATAATGGTACCTATATTCACTGCCCCACTCCCCATGAAGCCCCAGCAGGTTTAATAATGAAGGTTTCGGGCTTAGGGCCCAGTGTTAAGCCTGGGAGGAGCTCGAAGCAGGCACAGATCGTCGACCTACGATTGCTTTGGGGGCCCAATACCCTACCTGGACCCCCAAAGTAGGTAAAATAGTAGCCCAAAACCCCTTAATATAGCCCAAAAGGCCATCATTCTACATACCTTTGGGGCCTACCCTAGACCCTAAACCCTAGAAATGAAATGACTATGGCTTTAGAAGGGTTGTACCTCTTTTGCCTGTGAGCACCTGAAAGCTCAAGTGTCCGAAGTGAAGCCGGCACTGGCTTCCAAAAAAATGCTTGTGGTTATATGGGGATATATAGGGATAATGGAAAATAAAATGGAAACTACTATTCAGGGTTTAAGGGTTAGCTTCATGAATGGTGTAAGACTTGTGGGTTTCCCAAAATCAGGGGTACTTTTTTTGGCGGTCCCCAAAACAAGGATTTTAGGATTTGGAGTTTAGGGTTGGCATTAGGGTCTGCCTCCGTTTATGGAAATCACCAGCTTTCTGCACCAATCATGCTCTTGCCACTCCTCCACGATCATCTTCTGATCGAAAGACTCTTGCCTCAGCTGAGCACATTTGAGAAGAAACATTTGGTAGGAAGTCTGCGTAGCTTGGTCTCTGACCCTAAGGGTCCAAGTACCCAACAATCATATACTGCCCCAAAACCTGTACTCACTAAACCCTAGTCACCCTGGTCCCCAGCACTCAATTTTTGGGTACTTGAGGTTCCTTTTGCCATCAAAGCACAGAAGCCCCACGACCGACTACGACATCTCCAGCATCCACTCTTGCAGGGTTTATAGGGCTTAGGGTCTAGTGTTTAGGGCGTAGGGTCCAGTGTAACCCTTTCTATAGGAGACGAGTTAGTACGATTACTATAGCCTGAGAACTGCTCGGCTGGATGCAAGATCTTAAAACAGGGTCGCCTCAACCGTACACCTTCAAACCCTCAACTCTAAGTCATAAATCCTAAACCCTGAATTCTAACACCCTAAACCGTCAACCCGAAAAGTCTAAGGTTTAACACTAAACCCTAAAACTCTTTGACTCTAAGCCCTTCATCCTGACACCCTACAATCCTAAAAACCCTCTAGATCCAGGTTTTCAGATCTTCGTCGTCTAGGACTTGCACTGGCAGACTGGATTTCTGGTTTAGGATTTGGTGCCTTAGACCCAAGATTTGAGGGTTTAGGTTGATGCTGTAGGGTATAATATGCTCGTTTCCCTAAATAAGGGGACCCCAATGAATAGAAAAAAAAAACGATACAAACCCCAAAATGCGATAATGCTTAGTATGGGGAGGTAACCCTCATTTGGGCATTCCCCCCCCCATATTTCATGACTGAAGCATGCCCATGTGAATTCAGACTGGCACCATCAACAACGAGTAGCTGGTACTCCGAGTACCCTAAACCCTAAACTTCCTCATCGCCTGGCTTTTTCCAACCATTCATCTCGAGCATCAAATGCCCGGGCTTTGATAGGCGGCTGGGGAGGTGATATTGGGATAATGGAAAAGAAAATGGAAACTACTATAGTATAATGTGGTTCTATAGGGCTTAGGGCTTATAGGGTTTAGGGTGAAGGAGGATTCGGGATTGACCCTAAACCCTGCCCTTGAACCCATACCTGCTTCGGGGTTCTTAGTTCCTAAGCCCTAAACCCTGGACCTAAACCCTTGGGCTTTCTACGGCTTATTTAGGGATAGTGGAAAAAGAAAATGGAAACTACTTTATTATACTAAGGTATACATTGGGGTTATAGTCCCCCTTAAGTAAATAGAATATGGCTTTGGGTATATTTTAATAAGATCCCAAATACCCCATATTCTATCTACTTCAGGGGGACGATACGCCTAAAACCTATTTTTTCAGGATTCTCGAGGGGTACTGCCAGGCCGCTGCTCTTGCAAGTCCCGGGCGTGCTTCTCTTCAAGATTCTTGATATGTTCTTCCTGAGTCCAATGAATGGCAATAGGTTTAGGGTTTCGATGACTAGGTTGCTGCTAAGGAGCTTAATGTACCAGATTATGGGTATACACTCTTGGGTTCTTGGTTTGGGTGTTTAAGTTACCACAATAGGGATATATAATACATGATAGGGTCTCCTTCTCATTGTAACATAATTTAAATTCCTTCACAGCAACCCAGATGCATGTGTGTTTTGCAAGTTTGGGGCTTAGCCTGAGTGTGTGGGTGTAAGACGTTAGGGTGTACAGCGCTGTATTGCTGTCTAGAGTTGGGGCCTGGAATTCAGGATGCTTCCGGATTAGAGCTCAGAGGCACCGTCAAGCTACGGCATGTTGATGAAGCTCAACTGTCAACACTGTTTCACAACAGCTCTTTGGTATCCCTGAACCCTTACCATGAGCAGTCATATGATGGTCATAGATGGCCACAGGGTGTTTTTTTGGGGATCGGGGCGCTCAAAATCTGCCTCAAGAGCCATCAGGAGTCAGCTCACATGCGTTCCTAATGCCAACCTGGAATTGTTCAATGCCAACCTGGAATTGTTCAAGCCGCAGAACACTTCGAAGCACACGTGTTATTCAGCAGAACCCTGGGTATAGGACCTCAGTGCTACGCTGTGAATGTCAATGGCCAAGTCTCATCGGATTCAAGACCCTTAGGGTCAGGGAGACTTAGTAAGTAGAGTCAGAACTGGGGTTGTTATGTGATTTGAAGGAGCTACGAATATACTTATCAAGTCCCGCTGAACCTCCAAGTAGAGGCCTAAACCCTAAACCCCAAAGGACATGTAACACACCGCCACAAGGGAAAGTCCAGGAATCCCCAAAATCGCGCGGAGCAAGGAGAGCAGTGGAATAGTAAAAATGATAATCATGAAACAAGTAATAATAACGATAAGAAAGGTAGTGGTCATAATTATCGTGGAATAGGACAAAAGAAATCACAGTACCAATACTAAACCTACCCGACATGTCACTATCAGCACTCACAGACATTTTACGAACATGACTACGCTTACCATCCGAAATCTCAAGTCCAGTACTGCCTTTCATTCTTACTATCCTGTTACTAGACTTTGCATGAGCACCGCCATGGCTATTACCATCCGAAACCCTAAACCCTAAACCCTAAACCCCAATCTTAGACCATAAACCCTAAACCCCCAATCTTAAACCCTAACCCCTAAACCTTAAACTAAACCCTAAACCCTAAACCCCCAACCCAAAACCCTAAACCCTAAACCCTAGACCCTAAACCTTAAACCCTAAACCTTAAACTAAACCCTAAACCCCCCAATCTTAAACCCCTAAACCCTAAACCCCTAAACCCTAAACTAAACCCTAAACCCTGAACCCCAACCCCCAACCCTAAACCCTAAACCCACCGATATTAAACCCAGAAAACCCTAAACCGTGTGACACGCGGCATTCTCCATCTCGGCTTCCGCCTTCTCTTCCCTCAGTACCTGATGCGCTTTGGGCTTTAAAGTTAGTAGGGTTTAGGCTTCAGGTTTTTTGGGGTTTAGGGTTTAGGGTTTTGGGGGGGTTTAGGGTTTTTGGGGGTTTAGGGTTTAGGGTTTAGAGCTTAGGAGGATTTAGGGCTTAGGGATTCTGGTGGCCCCTAACCTCTACAATGGAGACTCAAATCGAAAATTGCATGGAAACTGGGTGCTCATAGTTGTTGGCAACCCCACACCCCAAAATGAGACCCAACAGTAATCATGTGGTCTTCGTATAGGATCCTTAATATTTTGGGGGTTGGGTTTACCAAAATTCCTTTATGAATTGTTTTTACGTTGGGTCAGTAGCTAGTTCTATTCTGTCGACCACATACATTGCATTGCCTGACAGCATTGCGGGTGTATCAGACAATTTTCCTTTGTACCCTTTTGGTTTGTACCCTTGGGTTTGGCTCCCTAAACCATGGAATAAGGCCCTCAATAAGGGTATTTGGGATCCAAAACCCAGGGTTGCAAACATTAAGGGTACAAACTTAAAGTCTTTGAGTATAGTGCCAATCCCTACATAGTACTTTCCATTTTCTTTCCATTCTCCCAATATAACCCCAACATAACCCCCCAATATGACCCTAATAGATACCTAATAACAACTTACAAACTTCGAAGGTTTCCCAACTTGTCTCCTCTTTGGGGGGGCAGTGTTGAGACATGTGTTGATGGATTCCTGAACTAGGTGTCACGAGCACATGCTCAAGTTGAGCTCAAACGAACAACTATCTTAACCCCCAAAATTTGTACACAAATCACCTGTTCAGCCTTCTTTCATGGGCTGTGGGCCAGTAGTTTACCTACCTTTGGGTCCAGAAAATTGATTTTCCTTTCCTAGTAAGGACCAGTAAGACCCAATCCCAAAACTCTAACAGTGTGTTGTTTCACAGCCACCTTCGCTCATGTACAAGACCTATGCCCTGACACCGTGCTGGCCGACTTACTGTTGCGTAGTCGTGAATAAGGGAATATGGTCCCTATATTGTCGCTATAGAATATATTCCCTGATTCCCTTTCCTAAGCCCTAAACTTAAACCCTGAACCCTAAGCCCTAAACCCTGAGCCCTAAACCCTAAGCCCTAAATCCCTAATCCCTAAGCCCTAAACCCCTAAACCCTGTATTCCACTAACCCCCAGTAAGTCGAAGGCGGTGCCTCAAACTTGCGACGCTCCGTCTCGATTTCCTCGCCTTGAGGTGCGGTTCAAGGCTTCTCGGCTTTAGGGTTTAGGGTTTGGATTAGGGTTTTAGGGTGTAGGGATTGCGGGTGTAGGGTTCGGGTTCAGGGCTGTAAGGTTTCACTTGCAGGAAGACTTACAGAGTTGGGGGGTGAAGGGGGTCCAGGACATGTTAGCCGAGTAATAGAAAAGCAAGTAGCAAAGAACACGGAGAAGGAAATGGAAACTAGCAACTAGGAGCATATATCGGGGGCGGTTGTCAATGTAATGGTCCCAAAACCCCTTTAAACCTATTTTGCAGCAGGCTTGTGCACGTCCCTAGACCCAAAGCCCTGGTCTCCTCTGGAAATACACCAACTTTTCTAACCCTAAACCCTTAACCCCCCTAACCCTAAACCCTAAACCCCCCTAAACCCTAAACCACCCTAAACCCTAAACCGTAAAATAATGAGCACCCAAAAAACGGGAGCCTAAGGTTGACAACCCCGATCTCTATTTTGACCTGGCAGAAAAATCGGTTCAAGATACCATTCCTGACTCTAGTTAAGGTAGAGCCCGTATTAATAAACCCCCTCCTTTGAAGGGCCTGAATCTGAGGATCGCTGTGAAATTCCTTTTGAAGGGGAGGGGGTTTTAAATATAATGGGTCTACATGAGGGTTGTCCTACTTCGCACTTACTTTGTTTTGATTAAACTGCATCATGAAGTCAAGCACTAGCACGGAAGGCTCAAGTTCCAACCCTCATACTCAGGCGAGGATGGATTTTGCAGGGTGATGCATGGACACCAGCAAGATTGAAAGATATGTGGAAATGGCTGTGGGATAGAAGCCGCAGCATGGCACCAGAAAACCCTAAACCCTGGACCCTAAGCCCTAAAACATAATCCCCAAAACTCTAAGCCCTAACTAACACATCATCCCTAAACCCACAACCCTAAGCCCTCAAACATGACCCCCTAGACCCTAAGCCTTCAAACATAAACCCCTAAACCCTAAACCCCAACTGCCTGAATTCCTGGCCAGGAACCTAGCTTGGGTAATTGTTATCAACAGTTTCGCAAGCACTTCCCGCTACCCAGCCACTTGGTACCTCGTCCCTAAGACTTGGAACCGGAATCCAAAACCATGAACCCTCAACCCGTAACAACAAACCCTAAACCCAAAATTCTGGGCCCTCGGCCCGAAACAAAAAACCTGAAACGTGAACACTACGTCGCCAGGAATATAGTTTCGACCGACTGAAGCCTCGGGCTTGTGAGGAGGCTCAACATGCGGAAAAAGAGTACGCAGGATGGGCCATGTCGGCCATGTTGCGGAGTAAATTAACACGCTGTTCTCAGTTAAAGTTAATACTACTTTAAGGTACCAGCGAAGACCCCAAAATGCTCAGTGGAGGAGTCTATGGGGGAGAAGGGGTCTGCTTGTAAATGTCTGCAACAAGTGGGTCGAACTTTCGTCCTTCCGCAGTATAAACCCTAAATCCTGAACCTTGAACACGAACAAAACTTAAACCCTGAACCCTAAATTCTGGGCCCTTGGGACACTGGGCTCCCGGACTATATTTCTCTTGCATCTCAGCCATCTTCTCCTGGTGGTGGTTTCCAACAATTGCGGTTTAGGGTTAACGGTTTTAGATGTTTTCATGTTTTGCTGGTTTGAGGGTTTGTTAGGCTCCGTTGAGTAGAATGGCCCGCGGGCCACAGTTGGCACTCCGCAGAGATGCACAACAACAGGCCCCTCACTAGTGCCTGGGTGTTTGGGGTTTTCAATGTTTTGAAAATAATTAGGGTTTGGGTGGGTTAAGGTTTGAGGCTTAAGGATTGAAGGGCTACAGTATTTTCAGGGTATTTTTGCGCGACCCCGTTTTTTTGGAAACTACGTGCTGAACAAGGATGACTTAACTCGCATCGATTAAGCGCATGCCTTCTTCCGCAACCCCGACCCTTGAAGGATTCAAAAACTAGATTCCTTCTATTGACCCAATCACTCCCGCATACTTCCCAGCATTTACCTGCAGGGATCTATCAAAAACAGCATCAAGGCGCTGAACAAATAGTATCCTCAGGGCCCTGCATCTGTTCCGGATGAAGTGGTTGCCTCTACTTTCCACTGTGACTGAATTCTGCACCCGCCCGCTTTGAGCAAAGCCTTACCGATCTAACCCTTGTGTGATTAGATCGAACCGTTTCCCCCAGTGATCCCTAGACCCTAAACCCTACCAAGAGGACTGCTGTGGAGGCCACCAAACCAATCCCGGTTGGTTTGGTTATGTATGTTTGCACCACCGTATCCTCTGCATATGGAAATATCCCGGCGTATCCACTAAACCCTAAACCTAAACCCTGGAATCCTGAAGCCCAAACCAGTAACCAATCTGTACTCAAAACCTTGGATGCTGGTCCCATGGAGTTTAGGGTGTAGGATTTAGGGAAGAATGCAATCAAGTAATCATCTATATTGGGAATGATATTATAAGGTCTATACCAGGACCTTAGTACCCGTACATAGGGGTATATGGTCCCTAATAATTGGTATTTGGGGATAACAGAGGGTAGACGGAGGGTCTGGGTATACTAGGGGTATTATTCAGGTCTATGTACAACGACACCTGGAGATTATCCAACTGTTACTGGGTGGGAGCAGTAGCCAACAGACCCCCAACCCCTCAATGCCTCAACCGGACGGGATCTGTAAGAAAAGCCTGAACACCCAAGAACAGATTGAATAGGCTTAAACCCTATGTACCCCTACACAACCCCATGTAAACCCGTTAAGGGGCCCTTGATCTTGCGTTTTTCCCTACCTCGGCGCCATAGACCCTATAATCCGTGTAAGCCCTATCAACCCCATAGACCCTATCAGCCCTATAAACCCTAAACGCTAAACCCTGTGATCCCTATCAACCCTATACCCCCTAAAACCCTAAACGCCTGAGCCATGTAAACCCGATAAACCCCACAACTTCTAAACCCTAACCCCCCTAAGGCCTATGAACCCAATAATCCCTTTAAACCCTAAACCCTTAAACCCTATCAACCCTCTAAACCCTAAACCCTTTCAACCCCCTAAACCCTAAATCCTAAACCAACAGCCTTGTGGAGCCCGTCGCGGTGGCGGAGTTGGAAGGCAATGCGGCTGTCCAGCTCTTCCACCTTCACATTGGGGTTTATGTAGGATTTAGGTGTGTGTGTGTGTATAGGGTTTATGTAAGGTTTAGGGGTGTATAGGGTCTACAGGGGTTTAGGGTTTCGGGGTTGGGGTTTAGAGTTCTAGGCAAACGGTTTAGGGGTTGGGGTTCAAGGTTTCGAATTTGCGGGTTATTGGCTGGGGGTTTAGGGTTTATATGTTCCAGGATGTAAAGGGATATAAGCAAAAGATATGAAGGTATCTGTAGGATACATATGCAGGGGTGTGTAGGGTACATGGGGGCCATGTAGGCATATATGCGCCTCCGCACTTACTAAGGTTTCTTCCGAGCTGTACATGAGGGTTTCCAAAAATCAGAGGCCCCTTGTGGGGGCACCCTTTTTTTATGGAAACTTCGATATGAACTATAGTCTAAACACCTTGCATCCCCCTTAATACGCCCTATAATACTTTTCAGAATTTTAAACTACAGGTCATATGGGTTCTGAGTGCGGGGTACGGGATCCGAGGTATTGCCTGAGTCTGGAGGTAGATGGGGTTGACGAACAGCAAGCTCAAGAGGCTTCGTGGGGTTCAACGGAGTTTAGGGTTTAGGGTGTTGGGCATTCTCCCTGACAGTAGCCGTCCTTGCAGTGGCCTCATTAAACGGCCATTGCAAAAGGACCTGGTGCATAAGCTTCAATGAAAAAAAAATCATGGCTCGAAGAGATTGACCACGGCTTCTACCAAAACCCTCCTAGTAGCATTCAATGGGGTCGTCCTGCCCCTATACTATTGGGAACTTAGGCCTGGATAGAGGGTAGTTGGAGGGTCTAGGTAGGATGTCCATCCGGCTCGTCCAACACACGCCTCTAGACATCCGCTATATAACCCCTGTCACCATTTCACCATTTTGAAGGGACCTCAAGGTTTCCAACTCATGTAAATGAATTGTTGAAAGCCTGACTCAGACCCCGGAACGGATCGGGAAAAAACAGTTCCCCAGAATCGTATGGGAAATTAGGGATTAGAAGCCGGCTATCATGAGCCTATATGTGGGATCTAATGTTTAGATCCTCCCAAATTTCTGGGTAAGCCCTAAACCCTAAACCCTGTCTCTCTCCTGCGAACTCAGTTGCCTGTCAGCCGCGACGAAGGCCCGAGCGATATTTGCCAGACACTCTACATACAGACTTCACTATTTCCATATTACACTGGGAATATACAGAAACTACCGACTCATCAAAGTGAGAAACTAATCATCTGAGATCTCTTCTAACAATAGGACTGGATTGGCAGCAATCTTGGAATCAGCCTGAACCCTGAATCCTAAACCCTATAAATCCTCAACCATGAGCCCTAAACCCGAAACCCTAACCCCTATAAATCCTAAACCATAAGCCCTGAACCCGAAACCCTAAGCCCTATCAATCCTAAACCCTAAGCCCTAAACCCTGAAACCCCGAGTCGATGTCTGGCCTTGCGCTCCAAGTCGAGAAGCACGGCCTGCTTCTCCTGGGCACGGTAGCTTACTTGGGGTCAGTACTTGGAGGGTCAGGGAGACTTGGTAAGTAGGATATAATGGAAAAGAAAATGGAAACTACTATAGGGTATAGGGCTTAGGGGATAGAGTATAGGATTTAGGATTTACGGTTTACGGTCAGGGGGGCTTAGTAAGAAGGATAATAATGCCTATAACCCATATAATAACCCTGGCTATCCTGATTATTAACCTACTTACTAAGTCCCCATGACCCTCCAGGTATGGAAAAAGGGGTATATTGTAGGGTTTAGGGTTTAGGGTTAGTAGGTCCCTTATATCGGGATTACATAGTGATTAAATTCGTAACGCCAACAATACAAATATGATACTGATAACAAGGAGAACCGTGGAAAAGAACATGGAAACCACTACATTATTAAGGGGTTACCCTAAACCCTAAACCCTTCGCTTGAGGGTAAAGCTTATTCTGGGCACATTGTGGCTAAGGGGTGTTTATCCACCAAAACACTATACTCCTCATGCTACATGCCTTACTGGGGCTTAGTAGGGAATACGGGAATACATTATGTAAGGAGTATATTCCCGTATTGCCTACCAAACACCAGCAAGGTACCGCTTTGCACCTTTAGAACGTTGAGGTAGCTTCAATGGAGACAAAACCGACGTTCGATGAAAACCAGCTCGAGGACCAAGTCGAAGCAACTACGCGCACTTTGCGGGACGAGAGGGTTTAGGCTTAGGGATCAGGAATTAGGGATAGATAACCTACTAGTGAAGGGTCAAAATTGCCATTCTCATCGTTGCATTGTTGTCATTTACTTCGCCATACTTTGTGGACGAGGGGATACCGGTGGGATAGACCACCTACTTATGAAGGGCTACACCAGGATTACGAGGGTCTTATTCAGGATATGAGAACACTCAAGGCTCTCACAAAGTACCTTGGCCATCCTTAGCCCAAATGTAAACCTTGTGTACTGCTCGAACACAGTAACCATGTATAACAAGGACAACATTAAGGGATCTACCTATTCATATTGTGATTATCCAGCTGTTGCTGAGTGGGGGCGGTCTCCAGTTTAAACCCAAACCTTGAATTGAACCATAGCCCCTTGCGACAACCCTGACGGACAGCGCTGATTGAACACAAAATCTGTAACACCAGATCTGAGAAATTCTCAACGCTAATTTGCTACAGGATCTTTGGGTTCCAGACTGGAAATCGTGTACTTTTTGGAAGGGCCCCTTAAGTGGGCCATCAACGTTGCCTGCAAAAAGGCCCCAGAATCTACTGGCGCGGTGCCAATCACTTGTTGTAAGGTCCTCTATGCGAAGAACGAAAGAATTGGGAAAAACACGTTTCCGTCCTCGTCTACTGAATTCTACTAAGGTCTTACAGAGAGAGCCGACTCAAAACCCTCAACCACGTGGAGGCCTAAACCCTGAACCCTAAACCCCGGGTGATCCGAGTCTCATCGAGAAACTGGCGTGTTACCAGGATCTCGTCAGCGTAGCCGAGGCTTGAGTCCTGCCAAATGATGGTTAGGGTTTAGGGCTTAGGCTTTGGTGGTGAGGGCCTAAAGGAGCTGAAGGGGGCATAAGGGGATTTAAGGGAGTGTAAGGGAGTTTAGGGTTTCAGGGGGGTTAAGGGGATATAAGGGTGTCTAAGTCTAAGGGAGCTTAAGGGGGTTTAGGGTTTAAGGGGCTTTAAGGTTTAGGGTTTAGGGTTTAAGAAGCTTTAAGGTTTAGAGGGTTTAGGGCAACCACCATCCTCATAGTTCCTTGGCACCCGGGTAGAACTCATGCTTTCAGCTGGTTCTTAGGTTCTTGGGATTATAGGCCCCCCTTAAGGAGATAGAACATGGGCTATATGGGAATCTTGTTATAATATAGGGTAATTCCACTGTTTAGATAACAAGAGGCATTTTCAGGGAACTTCCAGCATCAAAAATAGACAGTTTCAGTGGAGCGAAATGTAGAAAGCAGCCAATGCTTCAAACGGAAAGCCTGCAAACGTCGAAGCAAGGGTAGCCACAGAAACTTCAGGAAGTCTGGAACTCAGCATAATGGGAGATATAATGGGGATGTTCGTACAAAGTCGCAGATGACAGTGAGGCACTAGCCTCGTATAATTCGTTGCGAGAGGCTTTTCAAGTGTGCCCACATTGGCGCCTTTCTTACATATCGGGAGATTGCAAGACACTGGACATGTAGGCGTTTAGCAAGCCTTGGTACAAGCCCTCAGGGTGCGGTATATGGTGTGGAGCTGCACGATTCGAGGGTTTGAAGCTTAAGGTTTGGGGTTTAGGGTTCTTAGAATCCTGCCTTTTAGGGTTTAAGGTTATTAGCCGCAGCTACGGCGCTGTGTAGCTTTGTGCGGGCCAGGGAACTGTTGCTTTCCGACTTGAGGTAGTTGTAACACTTGATCTGCTTACTGGATCAAAAAATTATGCCCCCCTTTATTATGATGCCGGTACACCCCTTTGATAAGTAGGTTCCCGAACCCCCGATTAAGGTCAGAATCCCACAAATTCAGTCAAAAACAGAACCTGCTGGCACCCTTGTGCATTCAGGGAAGGTACCGCTGCGCGCAGATACACACCCTTCTGCATTCAGAGTTGCTGTTTTGGTCTCGTATACTTGGAATACACCCCTGCAATTAGGGCAGAAACCGGAAGATTGAACATGAAGTTCCCAACCTACGAGCTTGGCTTGAGGGTCTAGAGTTTAGGGCTTAAGGCTGACCCTCTAAAGACCGAATTGAACCTAGACCTTAAACAACTCAGTACTTTCCATTTTCTTGTCTAGTATTCTACTTGTTGCAACTCTTGGTACCCTACGCCCAGCAGACCCTAAACCCTAAATACTAAATAGGCGTTTCCATTTTCCATCATCCTTATCTAACCCCAATATACTATAGTAGTTTCCAGCTTCTGTTTCATTATCCCTACATAACCCCAATATACTATAGTATTCTCCAGCTTGTTTTCCATTATCCCTACATAACCCCAATATGCTATAGTAGTTTCCGGCTTCTTTTCCATTATCCCTAGATAACCCTGATATGCAATAGTAGTTCCCATTTTTCTTTTCTATTATCCTGATGTAACCCCTAATATACCCAGAGCGATCCTTGTCACGCTTCGAGCCACCCAACTTCTTCAGGTCGAAAATGCACAAGCAGCCGTCATCTCCAGTGCTAAAGAGGTAGAGCCTTTCACCGGGTGGCTGCTAAGGAACTGAAATTAAGTTACTCCAATGAATGGTATATAGGGTATATAGGGTATTTAGGGTTTAGGGTTCAGGGTTTAGGATTACTATATTAAGGAAAGTATTATTCACTACATACACATATTGCGGCAACTCAACTTAGGTTCCTTCACAGCAACGCAGCAGTCTTGAGTAATGGGCTGTGTTGGGATGAAGGGTCTGGGAGGCATTGCTCCAGGTGGTGGACAGGATGTATTCCTGAAATCGAAAACCGCCAGGCATGCACAAAAATGCTGTTTATCACCTACCTAAAGCCCAAACGTATGTAAAATAATTGCCTCTTGGGCTGTTTTTAGGATTGTTGGGTTATTATTTCACCTACTTTTGGAGTCCAGGTATATTATGATTTGGGGTTTAGGATGTAGTGTTCGGGGGATTAGGCTTGAAGTCTCGGAAAAACAGTTGAAACTGTATCTAAGCCTTGCTATGATCAGATTCCAGAAAGCGTGTGGCTTCCATCAAGCAACAGACCGTAAGCCCTACCTAAACCCGGCTTACATGGAATCTCATGCAGCCCCATTAGAACAGACAGTAATCTTCATAAGGCCTTTTTGGGGCTCCATGCCAGTAGTGTTTGGGGTTTAGGGTTTAGATCTGGATGGTTGCGGCCTTGAACTTGCATTCTACACAGTTCTGCAAGACGGTAAACCTTCCAAACACATCAGCCCTGGCAAGACCACAAGCACCAAGGTCTCCAATAGGGTTATGCTAACCCGAACGCCCCAAATTGCCCAATCTAGGTAGCATCTGTAGACTTTAGGCCCGATGTATGTATTTGGAGACTCAGACTTAGAGCCCCAGGAAAGTTGGTTGGTTTCCCTATACCCTAACCCCAAACGCAAATTTGTTTATAAGTACCTTGGACCTCCAAGTTAAACCCTAAACCCTTAGGAGAGTCCGTTTCCCTATATCCTAACTTGGAACCCTGACCCTAAACGCAATTTTGTGAATAAGTACCTTGGACCTCCAGGTTAAACCCTAAACCCTATTGAGCCCTAAACCCTAAAGCCTAAAACCTAAACCCCATTAAACCCTAAACCCCAACCCTAAACCCTGACAGCCAAGGTAGCTCATCCCAAGCGATGCGTATCCGGGAGACGGGAGCAGCATGGGCCTTTGCCAGGGCAGTGGCGCTTCAGGGTTTAGAGGCGGCCCAGTGGGTTAAAGGTTTTGGGTTATGGGTTTACGGTTCGGGGTTTAGGGCTTAGGGTTTTGGGTTTGGTTTAGAGTTCTGGGTTGAGGGTTTAGAGCGTTTTGGGTTAAAGGTTTTGTGTCTAGGGGCAGCCCATTAAGTTGTAGTTGGGGATATATAGGCAAAACATAGGGGCTATGTAGGGACTTTTTTGGGTCCGCATGGTTTTCAGGGGTTAAGGTTTAGGGTAGGGGTTCAGAACTTTAATTTAAGTGTTTAGGGTTCACAGGGCTAGTGGTGAAATGGCAGGCTTCTGTGGCCTAGAGCTATTTAGATTTCAGGGGTGTAGAGGAATCACAAGATATCTCTGTGTAGACCTCAACAAGCACGGCACACAACACTGGGTTGCTGTTAAGGAACTTAACTTAAGTTACCATAATGGGTATATAAGTAAATAATAGGGTTTCCCCGATATAGTAACTTAATTTAAGTTCCTTAACAGCAA